>CM022951.1:34123689-34417405 GCA_012931725.1 Litsea cubeba
TGTTAGCCCCGACAAATACTGATTCCACACGCTTTCTCGCCTACTGGAACCATGCACAAACAATGCAGCTGAATATCAAGCTCTGATCTTAGGATTGGAACTCGCCATCGAATCCGGTATCACTAGCTGGAAGTCTTTGGAGACTCTCAACTGATCGTCAACCAGATGAATCAGAAATTTGAAGTCAGGAAGCCAGATTTGCTGCCCTACTACAACAAGGCAACAATTTCTGCAAAAGTTTGACATCTGTCACATCACCCACATTCGTAGAGGTGAAAACATACGTGCAGATGCCTAGCCGGACTTGCCGCATCCATGGCAATCCAGGAAGGGGAAAACATGCAAATCACAGTGTGCGAAAGGAGAATCCTTCCTCCTCTTAACACACACCAAGCAGTTGCTGACTGCCACCAATATGGTCTGGACGTCGGATTTCAATCCTTCAAACTTAATTGGCGACTGGACGGGGATCCGTTCATTGATTACATTTATGTTCGGAATTCCTACCTGAAGATCCAAAAGAACGGGTAAGCATCCAAAGGCGAACCCCAAGCTCCAGTTGGACTATCCTTCAAAAATCCTTTTACAGGAAATCCTTCACGGAGTACTTTCTTACGTGCTTGTTCACAACAAGAGGCTAAAGAAACACTCAAAGAAGTTCATGCTGGTCTTTGCGGAGCTTCATCAGGCTGGACCTAGATCTATGATCAGATAAAAGGTTAGGATATTACTTGGCCTACCATGGTAGCTGATGCAATGCAATTTTGCCCAAGCGCTTTGCCAACAATGCCAAGTTCATGGAGATTACATTCCACATGCCTCCACGAAT
Source organism: Litsea cubeba (assembly GCA_012931725.1). Taxonomy (NCBI): domain Eukaryota; kingdom Viridiplantae; phylum Streptophyta; class Magnoliopsida; order Laurales; family Lauraceae; genus Litsea; species Litsea cubeba. Next base: position 34,124,519 of record CM022951.1, read on the forward strand.
GGTGCATCCTACAGCGATCTCATGGCCTTTCGAAGCCTGGGGTATGGAATCATAGGTCCTATTTCTCCCCCTTCAAGCAACAGGTCATCGCTTCATCTTCGCCGCTACGGATTATTTCTCCAAGTGGTCAGAAGCATTTGCATTTAACGAAATGAAGACCTCATCAGTCCTTCAGTTCCTACGCACCACATCATTTGTCGTTCGGCATACCCAAAAGATTCGTCCATGATAACGGACCACAGTTCGGGATCATCGATTCTACAGGTTCTGCGACAATACAAAATTCAAAGCTGTCCTTCGACTCCGTACAATCGGCAGCAAACGGGTTAGCAGAAGCTTTCAACAAGACAACTCTGCAAAATCCTCAAAAAATGGTCTCTAGTCACAAAAGAGACTGGAGCGACAAAATGTCTGAAGCTTTGTGGGCCTATCGAACCATCGTTCGAGGACCAACCCATAGCACACCATTCTCCTGGTCTATGGATGCGAAGCTGTCGTGCCCTTGGAAGTACAAATTCCTTCCTTGAGGGTATCCTTGCAAAATGACATGACTCAAGAAAGCAATGTCAAATTGCGGCTCCATGAGCTGGACAATCTCGATGAGAGACGGCTCGAAGCTCAACAAAGCATTGAACTTTACCAAGCACGTATGGCAGGTCTTTCGATAAAAAGGTCAGGCAACGCGCCTACAAAAGAATGACTTGGTTCTTGCGGTAAAAAGACCATGGTCTTCGCTCACAAGTCCAAAGGCAAATTTGAGCCGAAATGGGAGGGACCCTATGTCATCGACAAGTTTTCTCCAATGGCGCATACGCACTCCTAAACATGGAAGGTGACAGATGTATGCTGCCCATCAATGGCAAGTTCTTAAAGCGGTACTACCCTTGAAGACTTACCCAACTGGGTAAGAGCAATGCCTGTATGGCCAAAACCGGTTTCCAGGTACACGCTCGCTAAACCCACCCTTTTTTAGAATTTTCATATCAAATGTTGAAATTTCTAGAAATCTAAAACAATGCTTACTTTCATCGTTTCATTGTTAAAAAAAAAATATATCCAAGTTTAGGAACCTTTCCCTAACTTGACCAAAATTTTCAACCTTTGAACCCAAAATTCATGGTTTGAAACAAAATTCGGATTCAGGGATTTCCACCCTAGTCCACCCTGCCTTTTACCGCCAAAATGGTTTTAGGTCAAAATTTATGACCCTCGTGTCTTTTAAAAAAAAAAATGGTTTTTCAAAAAACCGCGAGAAAGCGACGCTCAGTCGATACTCGCACAAATCGGAAGCAAGCGAACCACGTTCAACACTTCCAAAATCGCAGGGAAGCGACATTTCGTCGATACTTGCAAAATCCAAAACCGTGGAAACGCAACATTTCAGTTGATATCCACAACCCAAATTTCAAAGGTTCGAAAAAACCTAAAAACTGTGGAGACGCAACATTTCAGTTGATATCTATAACCCAAAGGTTCGAGAAAACCATAAATTTCAAAAAATCGTGGGGAAACGACATCAAGTCAGTACCTGCAAAACCAAAATTTTTGAAAAGCAAGGATGCGACATTCCATCGATACTTGCACCCAAATCCGCGAGGATGCGACATTCCATCGATACTCGCAACCGAATGAGCAGGATGCGACATTCCATCGATACTTGCAAGAACATTCAGCAGGGAGGCGACTTTTAGTCGATACTTGCAATTTTTTTGAAAAACCAAACCGGCTATAAATGCCATCAAAACAGGCTATAAATGCCATCAAAACAGGCTATAAATGCCACAAACCGGCTATCAATGCCACCAAAAACAAAACCGGCTATCAATGCCACACAAAAAAACTTGGATTTCAAAAAACCCGGCTATCAATGCCACCAAAAAAAAAAAACCGGCTATCAATGCCACCAAAACAAAACAGGCTATCAATGCCACAAACCGGCTATCAATGCCACCAAAACTGGCTATAGATGCCACAAAAAAAAACTCGGCTATCAATGCCACAAGAAAAGCTGGCTCTCATGCCAAAATTGGCTTCCATGCCACAAACAAAAAACCTGGCTTTCATGCCAAAACAATCACTTGACAAAAGATTTTCACAAAATGACAACCTTTTGATCAAATCCCATTTAGCAGTTACTTTTATCACAAAAAGATTCAAGTGAGCGTAGGGATAACAAAAAAATAGAGTACCAAAAAATACAAATGGTACCAAAAAAAAAAAGAAAGTGTTCACAAGCACTACAAAAAAATAAAGTACCAAAAAAAATACAAGTGGTACCAAAAAAAAAAAAAAGAAAAGAGAGAAGGATGGTTTCTGTAAAAAAAATATATATATATATATACAGGAGCTCAATCAAAAATGGTCTCCAGCCAAGAGTTCAGCTCCCCAAGCAAACTTTTAGCCTCATCCGTCAAGGATTCCAAGGCACGCTTCTTCAGGAACCTGCCATGAGATGCTGGAGTGGGCTGTACCCCTTCTTTCACACCAGGAAGCTTACCTCGAGCAGTTTGCCATTGTTCCTCCTCATCAGACTTCCTTTTGAGAACCCGTTCGGCATCTGCAACATGGTGAATCAGGGCACTCTCCCTGTCGCGAGCCTCTATTATGGCAGTCCACTTGGCAGCGACTTGTGCCTGCAAATGCTCAAGACGTTTCCTGGCCTCATCGACCTCCCTGTCAAGGATGTTAAGGTCATGCGTCAGCCTGATGATGGCTAGCTCTTCTAAGTTCCTCTTTCGGACTGCCTGCTTCTTGCTTTCTGTAGCCTCATCCAGGTCAGACTTAGCCTTATCAGCAGGGTCCAGGAACATCTCCTTGAAGAACTGGTCATCAGCCAAACTCACGGTCTCAAACCACTTGTCACCCAGTGCAATGATCCTATCAACGATCGCCCTGGCACCTGTGACATCCGTACCAGCTTCTTCAGCATCACTGAGAATCTCCTGCACATGCTGGATCATGCCAAATCCGGCTTCCAAGTGCCCAGAAGAGTCTCAATCCAAGAGCTCAGAACTCGCACCACCACCTTCTTCGCAAAAAGAAGAGATGGCCCAGCTGAAGATTCGCCCAACTCCGTTGGTCGGCTACTCATATCATCATCTGTTGAAAGAGTAACAAAAGAACTCTTTCCAGCTGAAGCTGCTCCTGCTCGGGAAGGAATCTCAGCGCGAGGAATCTCCTCAATATTGTCAGAGCTGGTCCCAGGAATCTCTACCTCTGGATCAACCTCTGGCATCTCTTGCTCTGGAAGCGACGGATCCTCCTCTGCCACTTCAAAACCTGCAAAGGAAACACAAAAAGGTATGAATATGACCCTGTTTGAAAATCATTATCAGAGTTATAACTACAAAATACCTTCTTCGACGACTGGTGGAACACTTTCCTCCTCCATGAACTCATCGGAAGCATCATCAACATTTGCGTCTATCGATGGTTCAAAGTCATCGGAATCCTGTGGCAAGTCAGCTGACAAAAAAAAAATGTGTTAGCAAACCGAGTCACAAACAAAAAAAAGGGGAGCAAAAGAAGTCGCACCAATTGGAGATTCTGGATTTACTCCAGAGTCCCTCGGTTCTTCTTCAGGTGCCTCAACAGGATCCATCACCACCTCATCGGTTGGGACTCAGGCATCACCAAGTCTTCCTCTGCTAAAAAAAAAAAAGAAGAAAAGCAGAAACAAGAAGCAAATCATAACATAAAAAAAAATCCCATGAAAAGAAATGGAAAGAGAAAAAGGAAGAATCATACCTTCACCGACGGTCTCTTCTTCTCAGCTTCTCTTCTCTGGAGGCTCGTCAGCATCCACTGGCACATCCTCATTGATAGTAAGAGGAACTTCCAAGTCAGGAGAATCCTCATGCTGCCCCTGGCTGCGATGATGACTCCTCCTCCTCTTACCTCTGCGGGCTCGCTTCTTAGAGGAACCTGCCCCGCTGTCAGAGTCAGGTTTGCCACTCGACTCCTCACTGGATGGTCTGCTCTTACCAGTAGGCTCCACGGAAGCTTGCCTCTGTGCCGCCTGCATCCAAGCACCAAGTTCGGCTTCCTCCTGTTCTAGCTGCTCCAAAGCCTCGTCAGGTATTTCTCGAACAGCTTCAGAACCGATGACGCCCTGGTCACCGAGAAAGCCTATCTTGTGCTTCTCTCCAGAAAGGAAGGCCCAAACTTCCTCTCGCCGGATGCCATCCGACTTTCCAAGGCCCTTTCCAGATGCCAGCTTCACATTAAGCTCCTTCTTGGAAAGCCCCCGATATGCCGAAAAGCTCTCCGCGAACCACTTCGCAAAGCCGGCAGTACGGGAAGTCAACAACACAGGATAAGAAATCATGGCTGTAGTGTCTTCAGCACTATAGAAAGCCCATGCATTTCTCCCGTCCTGAAAGCCTCCAAAGCGCTTCACCATGCTTGAAGGCGCTCCAACAACGCCTTGAGAAAAGCCCAGCTGCAAAGCAAAGCGAGAGGGTACATACGGCTGGATGTCGACGAAAAGATGTCTGCGGTACACCATTGTGCCGACACGTATGCTAAAAATCCACTCTCTCTCTCCATTTGTCAAGGAATAATGCCTTCCCGACCCCGCCCTGGTAGAGTCTCGGGAGGCACCAAAATCAAAAGCCTTCTTCCGCAACTCCGGAGAAAGCTTTACTGAAGATTGCCCCATCTCGACGTCCCTGAACCGTCGGATCCTCATACGGGCAAACAAAAGTGATTCAGACACGGCTTTGCCCTTAGCCAGTCGAATCATCAGAGGATCATCATCCTGTGCAGCACCCAGCCGATGGAAGCCAGGACAGTGGTATACATACCACGAATAAAAGATATGGGCTGAAAATACCCTATTCATGGGAAGCCCAAGCCGAACCAGAAAAGCAGCAGCCTGCAGTTCGGTACACAAGTAGGAGTAAAGAGCTGGCACCAAAGCAAGCTGCTCTCCAAACGCCATCTGACAAGCCGGAAAAATACAATGCGGCCTGATGTGCGTTCCATCTCCTCCAGCAAAAACAGCCTCACCAAGCCAATAAGTGAGGTAAACAGCGAGATCTCTCCGCAGTGCAATGTCAGGACATATGGCGTTTGTACTTGCACAGAAATCTCTCAACTCTTCTTGCATGGCCAAGATCTTCTTTGGATCCTGAGCTCCGGCTTCCTGGGTCACGCTATCAGAAGACTCCCTACTATCAAAAAAGTTGGGGAATGAAGAGCTAAAACTCTTCCAACTGCTGGATCTAACTTTCAAACCCCCCTTCTCCTTCAAAAAATCATAGAAGGCGACGAGCTGAAAGTATAGAAGCCTGAACTCCTCAGACTGCCCCTCGAGGACGCTGTCAATCGGCATAAACTCCTCATAGAGTTTCCCAAGGATGGGCAATCCGGTAATAGCGCTCAGCTCCTTCAAAGAAAAACCAATCTCACCATTCGTCACAACGAAGGTATTGGTTTGTGGGAGGAATGACTCCAGCATAGCCATGAAGGCCTCGTCGGAAAAGATCACGGTCTCCCTAAAGGCGCGGACCGCATCAAAAATCCCGACTTCCTTCAAAACGGCGCCACCAATCAGCAGGACGCGATCAGTCCACGACTTCCACTCGGAGTCAGCATTGAAACGACCTCGAAGTCGAAAAGGCTTGATCCAATTGCTGCCGTCACCGCTGAAAATACCAAGGCCCACCGGTCTCAAATCGACCGACGGGTAATCAGAGCCCTGGTAGCCGCTGGATGGCATCAACAGGTCCATATCAACAGGCGACCTCTCCGTATATCCAGAAGAACCGCCAACAAAAACCCCGGTCTTGATTACATTTGTCCTTCTCACCCAGCTTGGAGGATCTTCCCTCTTAGGGCACGTGGGGGCAAGGCTCAGAATCGAGACGGTGCGATCAAACGTCGACCGGGTAGCAACAGTCTTCTTCTCACCATCTGCTGTGAAAGAAAACTGAAAACATCTCCTCTGGTATGTCATGTCATCAGGGACTGCATCACCAAAGAAGAAGGTAGGCTTGGGCAAAACGCTCTGATCTTCCATCACCCATGGACGATTGCTTACCATGATCTTATAGAATTCCTCTCCCTTGAGAGTGATCAGTCGCTGCCTCATCTCATCTCTGTTGAGGGAGTCGCACTCTTCTAGATTTCTCTCAAGATACTGGACCTTCTCAAAAGCCTGCTGAACGGCCGGATTAGAAGATCTAGAAGATCGACGAGGTACGCTTGTAGCAGGCTCTTTACCCTTGTTCGCTCTGGAGGAACCACCTGAAAAGGATGGAAAAGAAAAAGATCAAACATCAAAATGACAGAATCTCGCTAAAAAAATCTGGCGAAATTTTGACATGATGACGGGGCAATTCCGAAGAAAATGAACTATCCCGAAAGAAATAAGAAAGCTTGAAGATGGGCTCAACATCGCTGCGAGCTCCGAAACTCCAAACTTTCGAAACCTAAAAGTCTCCGCAAAATCAGGAAGGGCTCAACATCACTGCGAGCTCCAAATTCCCAAATTTGCGAAAACTTTCAGGTATGCTATCACATCATGCTACAAATTTAATTTACAAATTAAAGGCATGCATGAACATCTAGGTTTGCAAAAAAAAAAAATGCATTATCATGATGAGCAAAAGAAAAAAAAAAGAAAAAGAAACTTTCTCTAAAAAAAAAAAACGGAAAGAAAACAAAAAAGAAAGAAAGAAAGAAACTCTCTCAAAAAAAAAAGGGGAGGGAAAGAAAAAAAAAAAAAAATGAGGGCTGGTCCACAGGCCACGTGGCCGTACGGCCAGATCCGTACAGATCTGTCCGTACGGCCCACAAAAAAAAAAAAAAAAAAAAAAACATGAAAAAAAAAAGAAAGCAAAAAAAAAAAAAAAACCGTGTGAAAAAAAAAGGGAGGCAAACACGTGAAAAAGAAAAAAAAAAGAAGAAAAGAAAAAGAAAGAAACAAAAAAAAAAGAAAGAACTTTATTTTTTTCCTACAATGGAGTTTTCTTGAAAAAAAAAAAAAGGAGAACTTACTTGAAGCCATTGATGGAGAAGAAGAAGAAAAGTCTTGAAGATCTTGAAGAAGAAAAGCTCTTGGTCTTGAAGCCCTCTTGAGATTATTGCAAAAGAAAGTAATAAGAGCAAGAGATCCAACCTTCTCCTTGCTTTTATAGAGGAGAGCAAACCAAAGAAGGAAAGAAGAAAGAGGTAAGTGTTACTAATTAGTAACCTTACCAAAAGAAAGAAATTAGAAAGATTCTTTCCCAAAAAGAAAGATATCTTGAGGGATTCTCTCCCAAAAAGAAATCAATGAGAGATTTTCTCCTAAAAGATATAATCTATGACGGATTCTTTCCCAAAAGAAAGATATCTTGAGATATTCTATCCCAAAATAAAGGGATCATGAGAGATTCTCTCCAAGTAAAGATATTCTTAGATATTCTCTATCCAAATGAGATATTTTTGGATATTCTTTACAAAAATGACACCATATGAGATCTAAGCCATTTCAAAAGCTTAAGGTCCCATGGGTTAGCCCATATGAGCAAGGTTTGACCACCTAGGCACAAAAAAAAAAAAAAAAAAAAAAAATTTGGGCTTTTAGTCAAAGAGAAATCCCTCTTACCAAGAGCCTACAAAAAAGGTTCCATGCCTCTTTTGAGTTGATTGGACCATACAAAAGAAAATTCCAAGCCCCATGAGCTTCCAAAAATCAAACCATCCACCCTCATCTACCAAATTGAGCCAAATTCTTGAAATTGACATTCCATCAAACCAAATCCTGGTCCCCTAACTTGCCACATACAGCCTGTTAGGTCACAAGACGAAAACCAAAAACCAAAACCTGATCCCCTAACTTGCCACATACAGCCTGTTAGGTCACAAGATCAAAACCAAAATTGATCCCCCAACATTCCACATACAGCTTGTTGGGTCACACGATCAAAACCAAACCCGACCCCCTAACCTGCCACATATAACCTGTTAGGTCACAAGGTCAAAACCCAAATCCACATCCCTGATGTCATCTTCAAAACTTTGCCTCGAGATGGTATGTGATCCCTTTCACTACCATAAAATTCCCCCGGAAGCTCGAAAGGCTACAAATACCAAAAAGAAAGACTGCTCAAAGACTCTTCGTCAAGTCACAGGCTCTCCTTCAAAAAAAAATAAAAATAAAATAAAAATAAAAAAAAAATCTCTTCGAGGCACATAGACTACAAAAGTTAAGCAACTCGCCGCTGTACCTCGAGGGGGCATTTGTTGACATCAAAAATGTCACTTTGCCTTTTTCAAGATCCAAAGAGCTACATGAAGTCGCAACCTGCCATAAATAGGCAATGCTGCTTCCAAAAATCAAATCTTGTCAGAATCAAACAAAAACTGCAAGATTCCTCCAGACAGCCAAAAGAGGAGTACACGAGAAGTTTCGGGCCATTTCAAAATCATTTGGCCTAACTTCGCTTCTCCGACAGCCGAAAAGGAGCTCTCGGTGACAAAAGTTCTCCGGGACCATGGTTTCCAAGACAGAGCCTATGGATCATCTTAAAATGACTCCAATAGGTTCCCTGTCAAATTTCAAGTCAATCGGACATCGGTTGACCGTACATCAAACCGCGACATCTTCATCGCGACAAAAAGCAAGTCTACAGGTGATAGGACCCCAAACGGCTTCAAAACTCAAACAAAAGCCTATGGTTAGTCTTATTTATTGCTCAGGAGGCTTCACACCAAATTTCAGGTCATTCCGACATCGTTTGGCCCAGTTTCAGCTTCTGACGGAAAATCGGCAGCTCTACGCGACAAAGTCTTCGGCTTTCTCAGGAAATTGGAAACTTTGCAAAATAAAATGCAAGGATTCTCATCAGGTTTCCTACAAAGAAATTAGGCCAATAAATGGTCAAAATGTCAAGGAAAAGTACAGAAGAAAAAAGAATAAAAAAAAAGCAAAAACGGACGCAAAACGGGACACGAAAGGGGGAAAACCCCCCCAGGGTCGCAGACCCCTGCGACCCTGGGCCAGGGTCGCCGGTGACCTTGGAACCCGGGGTCGCCGGGAAAGCCCCGGAAACCCCGGTTTTCGCCGTTTTTTTCGCGATTCGAGGAGCCCAGCCTCTGGTACTTTCCAAAATTCATGATTTTGAGACACCAAGTCCTCTGACATCCGTCCAAAACACGGGTAAATCATCAAGAGTATCGAAGACAGTATTGATCGCCACCCGGTCAACCAAAAAAGTGTGCTTTCCACCCGACCGATCGAGAAATCGACAGGACAGATAGCACCGACCCGCTGTTGGCAACAAACACCTGAAATTACATGGTCATCTGATGTCGATCTACATGAATATCCATCGATGATCATCGACAGAAGAATTCCAAAAGACGTGGCACGGCCCGCGACTCTTCAGCTGCTCAGCGACCACTTAATGCGATTAATTGACTAACTTTATTACAGTCATTAATCCATTTCTTTGGACGGCCCAATCAGAAGCAAGCATTCGGGAGTTACAAGTCAAGAGATTCATGGCATTTAACCCATGAAACTCCTCCCATCATGGCGATTAAAGGCGATTAAATGCCCTCAATCTCCTCCGGCCAATCAGAAGCCAAGAAAAAGGAGTTACAAAATAAACAATTCAATTTTGTAACTCCTCCCATTATGCGGCTTAATGACAATAAAAGCCCATAAACCCACCTAAAAGGCTACCTAAAAGCCTATAAATAGGAGGGCTCTCCAAGAACAAAGAGAGAGAGAAACAACATCAACAGGCAGCAGACAGAAATCCAGAGAAAGGAAAAAGAGAGAAAACTTTGCGGAAATTCTACACCGGCCACCGCAACAAGGTGACAAAAGTCCCTTGGGGGGTACCCCCCCCCCAAGGTCCTTGCCTTCTCCTCCTGCCTCCAATGGCTTAGATATGGCTTTTCAGCCCGTCTACTCGGCTTTTTATTGGACATAGGACCTTCCTTTGGTCTTTGTCCTCTAAAAACCCGAGGTTATAGCCAAGCCAAGCGAATCAATAGCATCCTCTGTTCTCATCTGCATGGATGATGGCGAAGCCCACATATGGCTTGCGACCGTCAATCTAAACGAGTCCCCACAATCTTCTGAGAAGTTAGATCCTCCTTTTCTTGCTTTTCATTGTATTTTGTATTTTTTTCAAAAGAGACAAAAATCACAATTCTTGTCTTTCATTGTTGATAAGGATTGTAAATCGGCTATAAACGCCAAAATCGGCTATAAACGCCAAAAATCGGCTATAAACGCCAAAATCGGCTATAAATGCCAAAAAAATCGCCTTTCACGGCAAATCAAGAAAATGTCTCTTTTCTTAAATATATGTGCAATGGAAAACTTGAAAGAAGTTGATTTCCTTTTTACTTGCGAAGGTTGATCTCCGGATCACCACTTGCAATTCCAAGTAAAAATAGAAAATCTGGCACACCCACAAAAAAAAAAAGAAATGTTGATGCACGCCCCCCTTTGCCCCCCGGTTACGAAAGGGTCGGAACCAAACGGACTCCCACGTCCGCCGACCTCGGTAGGAACCCCCGGGCATCCGGGAGCGCGGTCCATCACTTGCGCTGGCTGATGAAGAGAGTGGGAGAACTTTTGGCACTTCTCGCATTTCCTGGCGTACACTTGCGCATCCTTCTGCATGTAAGGCCACCAGTAACCTTGGCTTATTGCCCTGTAGGCCAGTGATCGGCCTCCGATGTGACTGCCACAGATTCCTTCATGGATTTCATATAGAAAGTTGTTAATCTTGGTCGGGTGGACGCATTGGAGGTATGGACCCGTGAAGGATTTCCTGTAGAGCTTGCCTTCGAGAGATAGCCAGAATTGAGTTACCTTGAGTCTGACTCGATGGGCTTCAGTCTTGTCCTCGGGGAGCTGGTCATCCTTCAGGTAGGAGATGATTGGGTCCATCCAGCTCGGGCCGAGATCAACACAAAGGACTTGCCGAGGTGAGTGGAGCTCTAAGCTTGATCTTGATATCGATCCAACTTCGACAGTCCTTCTCTTTCCTGCTTCGACAGCAGAGGCTAGGTTTGCAAGCGCATCAGCGTGCGTGTTGGTGTCTCTGGAGATTTGCCTGACCTCGGCTGTCTGGAAATGAGAGAGCAGCTTTTGCGCGAGGGCTAAGTAGGCCGCCTTCCTGTCGTCCCTGGCCTGGTAGTCCCCAGCGAGCTGGCTAGTTACCAGTTGCGAATCGCTGAAGATCACCAGGTGCTGGGCTCCGAGGATTCGGGCGCTGTTCAACCCTGTTATCAGTGCTTCATACTCTGCTTCATTATTTGTTGCTTTGAAGTCCAAGGTAAAGGCTTGCTCTATGACTAGTCCCTCTGGCGATTGGAGGACTATGCCGATGCCAGCTCGCTTGGAGGTGGACGAACCGTCAACAAAGACCTTCCATGCCGCGGTGGGAGCTTGTTCGACCTCGGTAACTTCAGGCTCATGCCCTACGCCCCCCAGTTCCGTGCCGGGCTGGGTCGGAGCCGAGCTTGGCGAGACGAACTCTACAAGAAGTCAGCCAGAATTTGGGCTTTGATCGCAGTCCGGGGACGGTAATGAATGTCATACTGTCCCAGTTCGACTGCCCACTTTGAGATTCACCCTGAAAAGTCAGCTTTTTTGAATATAGAACGGAGTGGATGCTCCGTGATCACCACAATGGTGTGGGATTGGAAATAATGGGAGAGCTTGCGGGAGGCGCTGACGAGCGCCAGTGCGAGCTTCTCCAACAAAAGGTATCTGGTCTCGGCGTCAAGCAGGATCTTGCTTGTATAGTAAATTGGTTTTTGTACTCCTCCGTCCTCTCTGATGAGGACGGAGCTCACCGCATGATCCGAAACCGCAAGATATAGATACAAAATCTCCCCCTGAGTTAGGGTAGAGAGTAAAGGAGGTGAAGACAAATAAGTTTTGAGTGATGCCAATGCTTGGTCGCACTCAGGGGTTCACTGAAATTTTAAATTTTTTCTCAGAAGCTGAAAGAAAGGCCTGCACTTATCTGATGACCGGCTGATGAAGCGATTGAGTGCTGCAACCATGCCTGTGAGCTTCTGAACTTCCTTTATAGTAGATGGGCTCTGAATGCCCAAGATTGCAGTTATCTGGTCCGGGTTGGCCTCTATTCCCCTCCGCGTTACCAGGCTTCCGAGGAACTTGCCAGAACCCACGCCGAAGGTGCACTTAGAAGCATTGAGCTTGAGTTTGAACGCGCGGAGGATGCCGAAGACCTAGGCCAGATCCATCAAGTGATCGCTGGAGTGCTTCGACTTGACGACCATGTCGTCAATGTAGACTTCTACCGTCTTGCCGAGCTGAGCCTGGAACATCTTGGTCATGAGGCGCTGATACGTTTCCCCCGCATTCTTCAGCCCGAAGGGCATGACTTTGTAGCAATAAGTGTCGTGGGGGGTTATGAAAGCTGTTTTCCCCTCATCTGGCTCATACATCGGGAATTGATGGTAACCTCTGTAGGCGTCAAGGAAGCTCATTCGGTCGTGGCCGGCGGTGGCATCGACCATCTAATCAATCTTCGGAAGGGGGAAACTATCTTTAGGGCAGGCCCTGTTGAGATCTGTGAAGTCCACGCACACCCTCCATTTGCCTGTTTTCTTCTTAACCACCACCGTATTGGCTAGCCAAACCGGGTACTGGACTTCTCGGATTGCGCCTGCCTCCAGTAACTTGCCGACCTCGTCGACCACCGCATCTGTCTGCTGGATCCCCATCCTTCGGGCTTTCTATACCACCGGCTTGTGGCTGGGATCCACATTCAGCCTGTGGCACATGACCTCGGGGTTGACCCCAGGCATTTCGCTTGGGGTCCAGGCGAAGACATCCACGTTCTGCACTAGAAACCTTGAGAGCTCGGCTCTCTCTTCGTCTGGCAGCTGCGTGCCAATCAAGAAAAACCTATCAGAGTCAGCTAGGTCGAGCCTGACTTCGACTAGGTCTTCAATACTTTTCTTGTCAGGGTCTCGGCCGATCTCATCTAAACCCTTTTCAAACTCCGCCAGGTTGACACGCTATGGCTCCTTCTCCACTGGGACCACGGCCAGCATGCACTGTCTGGCCTGCTGCTGATCTCCTTCCACTATGACCACTTCCATCTTGCCCTCTTTATTCTCGAGCACGAACTTTAGCTTCTGGTGGAGGGAAGAGGGGACTGCTTCCAATTTGTGGAGCCACGTTCTGCCCAGGATGGCGTTGTAGGGAGAAGGGGCGTCCACGACTAGGAAGTCGGCCAGCACGGAGGCCCCGCCCACTCGGGTTTCCAGGGTGATTTTACCCTTGGGATAAACTGGTTTGGCGGATAACCCAAGCAAGGGTGCACGGACCTCCGTGAGGTCGGCTTCAGAGAGATTTATTTTCTTGAAGCACTCATAGTAGAGGACCTCGGAAGAGCTGCCGGAGTCGACGAGGATCCTCTTCACAGTGAAGTCCTTTAGTTTCATGGTCAAGAGGAGAGGGTTGCTGTGAGGGAATTGGATTTCCTCCAGATCTTTGTCTGAGAAGGAGATTGCTGGACGGTCGCGGCGAGGTCTCTTGGGCGCTGGCCCGAGTTCGGCTCTCATCACTTCTTTCCCGTGCGAGGCCCGCCTGGCTTCGGCACGAGCCTGCGGGCTATCTCGAGCTGAGGGAGAGGGAGCTGAGGGCGCCAGGTGGATCACATTGATTATCTTTTCGGAGTCTTCACTGTCCGGATCCCTGGCCACGCTCTGATGAGCTCGGCTATCGCCGCCGCTGCCGACGTCTCCCACCTTCACGAACTCTGCGAGATGGCCCTCCTTAGCGAGCTTCTCCAAGTGAAACTTCAGACTTTTGCACTCCTCGGTCCTGTGCCCATTACCCTAATGGTAGGCATAGAATCTGGATTGGTCACGGGTGGAGGGATCGCCTAGCAAGGGACGAGGCCACCTGAAGAACGGCTGGGTATTGACTTTGTTCATTACCCGGTGAATTGGCTCCTTGAAGACGATGCTCATAGTCTGGTAGGTGTCGGGGGGAGGTCTGGCCCTCCTGCTGCCCCCGAACCTGGACACTGAAGCTCTTGCCGAGCTGGAGACCCAGGCTTCCTTTGGCTCCTGCCTTTGGTATGGCTTCTTACCCCGCTGCTGGGGCTGACTGTTCCTTTCTTTGGGCTCCGGGCCTGCGATCTCCCGGTCTTCTTCCTCCCGAGCCCAGATTTCGTCTTCCTCCCAGGCGATAAAGCGTTTTATCCGGGACATCAAAGCCGGCATGGAGGGAGCGGGATCCCCTGCCAAATCCTTTCACAGCTCGTGCCCTGGTAACAGGGCATTCTGGAAGGCAAAGGTCGCCACCTCCTCTCCGGCATCTTCGATTTGGCTGTAAATTGCCCAGAACCGTTGGGCGAACTGGGTGAGGGTCTCGCCCTGCTTCATCCTTAGAGCGAGGATGTCAGCATCAGTTTTGGGGACGATGCTATAGGCTTGGAACTTCTTCAGGAAAGAGAGTTGGAGCTCCTTCCAACTTGAAATAGACTTCTCTGGTAGAGCGCAGAACCACTTCAGAGGGAGGTCGCTCAAACTGGAGGAGAAGATCTTGCAGTTGAGATGGCCCTCATTCCCCCAGATGGACATCTTTTGGGAGAAGTGACGGAGGTGAGCGGAAGGGTCGGATAGTCCGTCATAGGGGACGAACCTCGGGACTGAGAACTTCTTGGGCAAGGGGGTTCTTTTGATGTCCCGAGTGAAAGGAGAGGCCCCCAGATCGGTGGGGCCACAGATCTCTTGCTGGTCTCGCATCTCCAGATTGTGCTGGAGAGCTAGCCTGATGCGCTTGTCGAGCCGCTCCTGCTCGTCGTCCTTCTCTGGTGTCGGCGCTCTTGGCTTCCGCTTTGCATGGCTTCGACCATGGTGGCTATGAGCTCGCCCGTCGCGGCCGTGATGGCTACGGGTGTTGCTCGAGCCTTCATCGTAGGCATGGTTGCGCTTCTAATCCAGAAAGGCTCTTAGATCCTCTCGGGATGGCTGGACTACCTTGCTTTGGACAGCTCTCTTCTCGCCTCGGGGCTCCGAGGGCTGCCTTTGAGAGGCATTCTGCACCGCCCTCAGCTGCTGCTGGAGCTGGCGGATTACTCGCTCCTGCTCCTAGAGGAGAGCGTTTTGAGCTGCGATGTCTCCTCCAACATCAGGGGGTTGCACGCGGCGTGGCTCCTCCACTGCTGGAGCTTTGCCTTTGACAGGATGCTCACGTCGATGCTCTCCCCGTGGGGAGGCGGGACTTCATCATCAGAGCACGAGGTCTTGACTCCCTCTCGGAAGGGAGATTCGACGAAGGGTCGTGAGGCTACGCGCTCCTCGCCTGATGACGCGCCACGGTCCACTCCGGGCCGTCCCTGAGGAGGGACGACGCCCGTCGACGGGCCCGGACGCTCGAACACTGCTCTCTAGGACTCTCCACCCTTCTTAGCTTTCGGAGGCATGGTTTATGGGAAGGTTAGGAAGATTGGGAAGGTTTGGAAGGTTGGGATAGTGCTTTCCCACAAACGGCGCCAATTGTAGGTGCAGAAAAATAATGACCCACAATAATCGGGGTGCCTTACAGGAGTTATCCAAATGTAGATGTTGATCCGCTGCCTGAAAGCCTGAAAGGGAAGAGCAAACAGTCAGAGAACCCTGGCCTGAGTGGCGCAAGGCTCTCCGATGCCTAAGTCAGTAGGTGATCAAAGGAGAGGAAGAAGAGAGGCAGAGTAACGCTCTGATTTTTGGTGTGCATACCTTTGCATGTGAAATGGGGCTCTATTTATAGACGCCTGGACGATATCTTTGGATGATATTTTGGTGTGGACCCCATGACTTGATAAAAAAGTCATCATCAGCCCACAAAGTAATAAATGCGGCCCAATCCAGCCCGCTCTGCATTTAATGCCAGTCGGATCAGCCCATATCGCATTAAATGCGCGTCATGTTGAGCCAAATTGTGTTGGTCGCCTTTGGCGGTAGGGGTACCATCGGATCTACCCTCGGGCCTTACCCTGATTTGGCCTCAGCCGTTGGATGCCGCCCTGTCAGGGATCTGGCGAAGATTGTGGACGGCCGGGTGTCGCATCTGTCCCACTGGCTCGTGCCCCTATTCTTCCACGTGTCCGATGACGTGGGGGGCGAAGGGCGCGAGCGAAGATTCTCTTCTTGCTTCGGCTTTCGTCCTGGAACCTTCGGCCGAGATGGAACTTTCAGCCGAGGTGGGCACCTGGGTAGCCGAGCGCGGCACTAGCGGTCCGGACCTGCCTGACTTCGGCTGGGGTCCCTGTCCTGGCAGCCGAGGTGAGTCCGGTACCACGTGGGTGGCACGCGGATGGCACGTGAGAATGCTTAGTCCCATCCGATGGCTGTGATTAGCGTAATCCTGAAGCTTTGGAGATCTCTCCACACAAATGTTACTTGTGGAAGAGATTTTCAAGGTGGTCACTCCTTCACAATTTGACAAGGGATAAGTGGTCTATATTGCCAAACATTTTCATAGGATCTTTGTCGAATGTGCGGAGGAAAATTGTCTCAAATATCCGGGTCGATTCCAAGTTGTGTTGCCAGGGTAACTTCCTTTTCTTTCTATTTGTTTTTGTGGGTTTTGTCTAACCATGGATAGGGTCCCAAAAAGCTTCACATTCTCATGTACCTTCTTCACTTTACCCTCCTGTACTTTTATTTTTCATGTTTTATATTTTTTGCATTGCATGCATACCATTGAGGACGATGTTCATCTTAGGCTAGGGGGTGGGGACAAGCACTTTTGTCTTCTTTTTTTTTTTTTTTTTTTTTTTTGACAAAACTGTCACACACCTTTTGTTTTATTTTCTTGGTTTATGAAGTTTTTTAAAAAAAAAGATTTCTTTGGTTTTTTAGAATTTCTTAAAGAGAATTTTTATAAATGGAAGAAAAATGAATTTTAGAATTCTCAAAATTTAGACAAAAAAGAGTTTGGTTCGTTATTCTGTCTGGGAATTCTTTCTGGAAAAGTGCTAAATTTTGTTCCTTTCACATTACACAGTTTGTATACATTTTGAAAAGTTTTAGTGTGAAACTATGATTTCCGTTCTTTTTACGACTTGATTGAAAATATGAAGAAAACCAAACCTTAGTGTTATAGGTTTCCTGGTTCATCTGGGTGGATTTTTTCACAAATCAGTGAATTGATTCGGGTACATGAAAATGACTGCCTATTGTTGGGGACCGTTGAAAAGAAAAAAAAATCAGGAGAACAGAAATAAAAAAAGGGGGTTCATTACTTTGAAAGTTGGTGAAAATACATGAGATGTGGTTTGCTCCTCATGTCGTGAAAATACATGAGATGTGCGCAACCATTCAAAAAAAAAAAATGTGCGTAACCTAGGGTTTTAAGGACTTACTACACATACTAAATGCAGTCGAGAGTGCCAGCGAAAGTGGCTTTTGTTTTTTGTATTAGTCTTTTGTTTTCTTAGGTTAGATTAGGTTAGGTTAGTGAACTTCACCTTTTTTCACATATTTTGCTAGGGACTAGCAAAATGCTAGTTCGAGGGGTGATGATTCCATGAAATTGCATCATATTGTCATTATTTCATGTAGACTTATGGACCTATTTAGGATAATTTGCATTGATTTCATTGAATTTTATATAGTCATTCATTTTTGCATTTGATGTTGGAATTCAAGTCGAAATTCATTAAATTGCATGATTTTCATGAAATTATTCTTTTGCATTATCGATCCTATCATCGCATAAATTTTCTCAAAACTCATAATTAAACTCATGTAGTTTCTTTGCATCATTGCAATATTGCATTCTACGTGAAAAACTGATGAATGCAGTGTATTCATATGAGTTCATACGATGTGAATTGGGTCCCATGCATTGCATTATTCTTTTCTACATAAAATTATTTTTTCTGAGTTTTAGTTTTAATTTTTATTTGCGTATGTAAAATCCAGAGTTTTGCACCCACTTTGAGAAGAAATCAAAGAGAGAAATTCAATTGAATAGAGAGAAGGTGATTTCCCATGCATAGGGTGGCCATAGTGGGGTCCACTTGGGATTGTTTAACAGTTAGACAATTACAAAGAGGCAGTAAAAGTATATATATACTTTAAAAGCCAGTAACCTAATTAAGTTTTCTTATGCCCTTTTGTAAGAATGTAACCTTTAATTCTTCAATTTTGGCTCATATATAATGGCCAATGCTTAAAATCCTCTGAATTTAATACTAATTGAGAAAAGGGTCCTAGAGTTACGAGTGTCTTTACATTAGATTTATTGGTAATATTAGTCATATATATTAGTATATACTTGATTTTCTTATTTCTTGAATGTTATATGATTAGGTGTCTTCATAAGTAATTTATAATGCTGATTTGACTCATGGTAGCTTGGACTATTGATAGTAGCACTTCAACAACAAGTGTCTTTTTTTTTCTTCTTTTTTTTTTATTTTTTTTTGCTCTAAAATTCTCTCTGATAGGAATAGAGCTAATGAAGAACATGCATTTCACAACTTCGGGGTTAGGAACAAAACTTGGGATCATCATAGCGTGCATAGGTGGAAAACCTCCATGGTTGGGATCATCATAACTTCTTTGTAATTGGTAGACTAGAACCTGTGGCCTAGTGGTTGGGCATCTTCCAACGTTGCTGCACGCTCCTTTTTTTTTTTTTTTTTGCTTGTCTTTACTTACTGTTGTTTATATGTTTTTGCATTTTAGGAGACACTAGATCCTAGCAGTATAAACCTAAGATTTGTGTATGCTGCCGGGTTGTTCTATAGAGTAACTGCTACATCAATTCTCTTGACCGATATTTTGGTGTTTAACAGCTTCTATTTTCTTAATTTCTTTAGTTGTTGCTTTTGACATCTTTATGTTCATTCACATCTATAAGTTTTTCTAACATGATTCTTTTAAAAAGCGTTTTTTTATTTTGATATAGATGCTTTCTGTATTATTGCTAAAGTTCATCTTATCTAGGTGGAACATTATATTCTGGGCATTTTTTTTTAAATTAAAAGACTTTAGTGTGTTGTTTTTTTCTTGGCTTTATTTCAGGCTTTTATTATACTTCCATTCCCATTTCTATCCATGTTTCGACTTCTATTGATTTATGAGCACAATTTCTTTTGTTTCTTTTCTTATTTCAGATACGTAACAGAGCGAAAGATACTTAATGGAATATCTTTTGTTATATCAACGGGAAGTAGTGTTGCTATTGTTGGTACAAGTGGTAGCGGTAAGGCTTCAATGATTTTAATGTATATTCTTACTAAATATTATGTAAAGAAACTACCTTGAATTGTGTGATTCTTTCTTTCTTTTTTTTCTTTTGTTTCCTTTGTAACATACTTGACGGATGAGTGAATGACAAACTAGATGTTGGAAGGAACTCTACAATAGGTGTCTCCTTATGCCATCTGTTTACAGAGGATATTCTTCTTCATTTGTTAGCTTTAAAACATTCTAAAATGAAAGACATATAGTTCACATTGATTTTAAACGATTGATACATTGTAGAACATGGTGAAATAAAGTCTTCATTTGGAGAAAACTTTTGTGATCCTATCTAGTTTTTTTTTTTTCCTTGAAAATGTATGATCCAAGCACTTTTTTACTGCCATGTCCCATTTAATGATTGCCCATGCATGCTCCCAAATGTCTGCCTGGCACCTGGTGGTTTATTGTTTGATTGGGCTTCATTTTGATGTTCTCCCTCACGATACTGACATTCTAGTATCGAATGTGCTCCTATTGCACTTTATGTCTTTGAACCGAGGTACCTTTGATTTGTGGACTACTCTTTGTTCTCTGACTGTTTCACTTGTAGCATGCCGTTTCTTTTATGGTCTTTTAAGTTAATATCTTCAATGGCAGTTCTATAAGGTTATTGAGAATTATGCTTGCTATAGGGTCTTGTGTCAACATTATTTTGTGATGGATCATTGTTTTTCATCATGAAGCCTTGTTTTCATTTTTCAAGTTATTATTTATATTTTCTTTGTTTTTATTATGCAAAAACAAGAAATCGTCTGAAGACATAATGTACCATAACATATGTAATGAGGTTGAATGACCAACCGGCCCCTTCATTTTAGAGGACCTAACCTGAAAACTCTTAAGTACGAATCTTCTTTTTAGATCATATCGATAGTACTTTTGTATTTTCTTCTTTTTGATGTTAAGCTTTTACGCCCTTTGAAGTACATCATCTATCTACTTAATACAAATATCACCATTTGAAAAAAAAATCGCAATTCAAGATGAATTATTTAATTTAATCAGGTAATTGCACGATTTGGACAACTATGGGCATTGCAAATAGCCAGCAAAGCTTTGTAACAATGGGCATACAACTAAATTTTTTCTAGGATCCGGTCGGATTCCAAGTTGTGTTACCAGTAGGATAACTTCTTTTTCTTTTTGTTTGTTTTTGTGGGTTTTGTCTAACCATTGATAAGGTTCGAAAAAGCTTTACATTCTTCGGTGTCTTCACTTAACCCTCCTGGACTTTTATTCTTCATGTTTTATATCCTTTTGCATTGCATGCATAACATGAGGAGGATGTTCATCATTGGGGGGGGGGGGGGGGGGGGTATGCACAAAAGCCCCAAAGAGAAACACACAAAAATCACTATTTTGTTCACCAAAAACCTCCATTTCGAAAATGGGTTTGAAAGTTAGGGAAATTGGCTCTTTGTGAGCTAAATAAACTCCATGGAAAAGATGGTTTAAAGCTCTTACCTTGTGACGCCCAAGAGTCCCACATCGACTATAGAGAGGAAAGTGATTGGGATTATATGTAGAGCTTACACTCTTACATTGCATGAGGCCTTTTGATGGGTTGAGGCCCATCAGAAATAAAACCGTGAGGCCAGTGGGCTAAAGCGGACAATATCATTTATGGGTAAGAGGTGGGGCGTTATAAATGGTATCAGAGCCGACTCTCGACTAGTTTGAGTGTGGGTCTCCTGACGTGGTCCGGTGCAAATGGGCGGGTTTCCATGTGGGCGGGCCAAGAGGGCTGGCAGGCTACTGCACAGGGACGTGCAACCCTAAGGGGAGTGAAATGTGATGCCCCGGAGTCCCACATCGACTATAGAGAAGAAAGTGATTGGGATTATATGTAGAGCTTACACCCTTACCTTGCATGAGGCCTTTTGATGGGTTGAGGCCCATCAGAAATAAAACCGTGAGGCCAGTGGGCCAAAGCAGATAATATCATGTATGGGTAAGGGATGGGTCGTTACATACCTGGAGCTAGGGGTGTGCATCGGTCGGTTCGGTTATTGATATATTTTTAACCTAACCAAAAATTTTCGGTTAATTTCAACCATTTAACGAAACCAAAATTTTTTAGAAGATTAACCATCAGTTCGGTTAATCTAAAATATCGGTTTAGATTTCGGTCGGTTCGGTTAATTCCGATTATTTTGGGTCAAAGTCAAAGTCCAAAAGCTAAGTTGACAAAAGCCTTATATTTTCATTATTTTGGGCCAAAGCCCAAAGGCCACTTTATACACAATGGTAAAAGAAAAATAAAAGGTTTAAGGTTTTATAGTGTTATAGTTTAGGGTTTATATTATCATAATATAGTTTTATAGGTTTATTGTTTTATCGGTTAGGGTTTAAGTTTATAACATGACTATAGTTATATAGTCAATAAAGTTTAGGGTTTATATTCATATAGTTTTATGTGGTTTATGGTTCCCAATTCAAAAAAAAAAAAATTTTGTTTAAGGTTTTAAATTGTTGGGAGGACCTTTAACCTTAGGATTTAGGGTTTAATGTCAATGGTTTGTATTTTTTTTGTCATAATATTAATTTCGTTATCATATTTAATCTTGATAAATATAAATATATAATATATTGAATGTGCTACATTACATGGTAACTTGGTAAGTTACTAAGTTGGTACTTGGTAACATGAATTAATACTTATTAATTAATGTATGTTATATTTATTTTGAATTTTTTTATATAAGTAATAATATATTTTCATATTATATAATTGTACACATTTTATTATATATATATATTATATATTTATATAGTTTGCTATAATTTCGGTTCGGTTCGGTTAATTTGGTTAATTTTTTCTGTTAACCGAACCGTTAACCAAAAACTGAAATATTCAAACATCTTTAACCGAACCGCCCGATCGGTTAAGAATAACCGGTAAATTCGGTTAACGGTCGGTTGGTTCGGTTCGGTTAATCGGTTTTAACTAAACTGTGCACACCCCTACCTGGAGCTAACCAAACAAAGAGAAACTAGCTGGGAGAGGAAGAAAAGTTGCAGAGATTCGTCCAAAACGAGTACCCAGCTGTAGCTTAAGATGAGAGGAAGAGAATGATGGTCTTGGACTTGCAAACGGAGCTTTCTAGCCATGGGTTCAAGAGGAAGAAGGTTGGGAAAAAGAGGGTTTTCTCCTCCAGCCCTAGATAAAAAACTTACAGGAAAAGGTGAAATGGAAAAAGGAAAAGGAAAAGGAAGGAGATGACTTAAAGTAGTGGAAAGTGGGATCCATTCAGCTGAAACTTAAAGTAGTGAAATCATGGTCTAGTGGGCCCCGGACGAGATCGATGAAGAAGGATAAAACGATACTCGAAATATCTAGTTTCCAAAAAGTATAATTTTGACATGGTTTTGAGATTTTGAAATTTGTGTCCAGATTTAGTGTGAAAAGTCAACTTTACCCTTTTTGGATCAAACCACAGGTTTCTGGGCTTCAAGTATGGACGAGCTGAAAACGAAAGTTGTAGACAAGAATAAAACCATCCAATTGAAATCAAAACCACGATCAAAATCACAAAACTAGGATGAACCTCCCATTCTCACACTTGTATTAGGCCTCCTTGAGCATGTCTGACTAAAATTAAACGTTTTCAAAATTCCCAAAACTATAATCAAGACTAAATCTAATTATATTCTAATCCAACTAACACTAAAACTCTCTTAAGACTAAATACTCACTAATTAGCACTAATCGAGTTGGTCTGGGTCGGGGTCTGACAGAAATAATTTGATTTTGAGGATGGAAAGTTATTGGATGTGAAGGAGGGAAGAAAAGGATTAAAAAAGAATGGAAAAAATACATCAAAATAGTGCAGGTTTGCACGTTCAGGCGCACAGGCCAGAGGGCAGGCTTGCTCTAGCAAGCCCAGTTTCTATCAGGGTCCGCTCGAGCGGACCCAGAGCGGGCCCAGCCACTGCCCAATTAAAATTTCTTGCCTGTTTTTACCGATTTTTCTGAATTGTTTGGGGCTGTTTGCTGTCCTATTTAACTTTGATGGGCTGAATACTATTTCTCTCACTAATGGATGTATGATTTAATCCAAAACTCGCTTGGAAGAGAGAATGGAAATTTGAAACACATTTGATTTTGGAAATTAGGAGAGAAATAAGGAGAGATTATGAATGAATTTCTATGAAAATATTTTGAGACACTACTAGAGTTTCAATGTTCATTCAAAGTTTCCAAATGCCGGACAACTTCGGAGGCATCAAACTTATGATTATGATCTGACACTTGGGCCTTGAATATTCATTGAAAAGGGACTTAGTAGGCCATTCCAACATATGAATTATCTCATTCCAAAATTTGCAATTCGTATATGTTTTTGCATAAATCAACCTTTCAGGTATATTTTGTGTGGTTTGTTCGTCATAAAACCTTTGGTAAGTCTATGGTTTGTTTTGTTTCGAATTCTCGGTAAGACTACTCATTTGCTTTGTCTTTGTATGTATGTTTATGAATTATGCAGAGTAGTTCTTTTATCGATTGAATTATGTTTGTTTGATTCGGATTATGTTTTATTCGGATTTTCGTTTTGTCGGCACCACTCAAGTTGGGTTACTTTGTCGAGCTGATCACCCGGCTTAGGATCCTCAAAACTTTGCCAACCTGCAGCTTGGATACTATGTGTGTGTGGTATCCGTTCCGCGGCGTATCTTTGTGTGCTACCCACTTTGTTGGGCCACTATGTGAGACCCTTCCATTTTATATGGTAACGGTCGATTGTGAGTGCTCTCATTACTTCGGTAATCGGAGAATCTAGCTATATGTGGTTTGCCATTGTTTTATTCGAATGTCAGTAAGTTTTGAACATGATTACTAATTATTTATTTTCAGGATTTGATTTCTTTAACTTCGTCAATATGTTCACTTATTTTCCAAATATATCATTTATGGTCTTTAAATCTGATTTGATATTAACTTGTGTACCTTATCTTTTATTTGCTTGTCAGACCGCCGTGTCTAATGTTCATTTGTTTGGTGCCAGATTTCAACCCCGTTGCCCATGAGGCGGAGCGAGCGGAGGAGGCGGTAGATCCTCTTGTTGGACGCGAGTGGCAGCCCGATGATGTCCTTTAGACATCAGATTGGGTTATGAGATACGAATCACATTTTGGGGGCTGTTTAAGACTATCTTTTTGGAACTTGTTACTTTAGCCTCTGTTGGCTTTGTTTTATGGGAAATGTAAACTTTAACTTATCTCTGGTATTTTTTGAACTTAAACCTTAACTATGGGACTTGCTTATGAATGTTTCTCACTTGACATGAGTCTTGTGTATATTTATTATCTTTTGGATTTTTATCTATGTTTTGTTACTTGCTTCCACACATCTATTCGTTAGTTTGTGATTGATTGATATGGATCTTGTGAATCCTCACCGCGGAAACCTGTGGGAAACTAGCGCGTGCGGGCGAAATTCCTCACCGCGGAAACCTGTGGGAAACTAGCGCGTGCGGGCGAAATTTTTTGGCTCGTCGCGCCACGAACCCGGATTAGAGACGTGGTTTATTAGGTCTCGATTTGGGGGCGTGATAATACCCTTTCAAACATCAAGAAGCTACATGAAGTTGCATCCGACCACAACAGGCAATGCTACTTCAAGCATCAAATCTTGTCAGAATCATCCAGAAACTTTAAGATCCTTCAAAATAGCCATAAAAAGAGTACACGTGAAGTTTTAGGCCATTTCGACATCATTTGGCCTAACTTCACTCTCCTAGCAGCTGAATAGGAGCTCTTGGCGGCGGTGAAGTTGGAGGCCTTGTTTCACAAAATAGAGCACCCGATTGGCCTAGCTCAAAATGCCATTAGAAAGCTTTACATCAAATTTCAGGCCATTCTGATACTATTTGGCCAAAAATGTAAAGAGTCGCATTCTCCATGCAGCAAAGTCGGCCCTCCCGGCGAAAATAACATCGCTACATCGAATTTTCAATCAGATCATATGGATGGTCTTAAGACACTTCAAAGAGGCTCTATATTAAATTTCAAGTCAAACCGACAACGTTTGACAAAACATTAACCCTCAAACAACAAAACCAAGCCTCTCGGTGGTGGAAATCACCGAGGCTATCACTATCAAACAAAGCACATGGATGGTCTCAAAATACTTCCAAGGGGCTACATGTCAAGTTTCAGGTCATTTCGACATCATTTGACCAAACTTTGACTTCCCGGAAGCTAAAACAGGCCTCTCGATCGCGGAGTCCCTTGGAACCATGATTTCTGAATCGGAGCTAATGGATCATCTTAAAATGGTTCCAAGAGGCTCCCTGTCAAATTTCAGGTAAATCGGACATCGTTTGATCGTACATCAAAACGCTGCAGCTTCCTCGCGATAAAATCAAGTCTATTGGCGACATGACCCCACACGGCTTCAAAACTCAAACGAAAGCCTGTGGTTGGTCTTGTTTATTGCCCATGAAGCTTCACCTCAAATTTCAGATCATTTCGACATCGTTTGTCCCTGTTTTGGTATTTGATGACAAATTGGCACCTCTACGCGACAAAATCTTCGGCTTTCCCAGAAAATCATAAACTTTTCCCCTCTGATATGCACGGCTTCTCATCAAGTTTTCTGTAGGGAAATCATGCCAAAAATTGTACAAAAATACCAAGAAAAATGTAAAAGAAGAAAAAAAACAAGAAAAAACCAAAATATGGCCTAAAAAGACGACCAAAAGGGGGAAAATGCCCCATGGTCGCCAGATTTTCGCCGAAAACCCATCTTTTGGTCTTTTTTCACATTTCGAGCTATTTGGCCTCTTTGATTTTCCAAAAATTTGATTTTCGAGGCACGAAATCCGTCAATCTTCAATCACATCACGGATTCGCCGTCGAAATCATGTGTTCTTCATCATACACTTCGAAATCGCCAACCGACTGACCAAGAAAGCACATTTTCTGCCCAAATGATCGAGAAATTGACAAGACAGATGATACCGGCCCACCGGTAGCAATTAATGTCTAAAATTGCATGATCATTCGACAACAATCGGCATGCAAAATCCACCGGCAATCAAGGCTCCCTACGTTGCGGGTAGAATTCCAAAAGACGCGGCGGCGTGGCCCGCGACTCTTCAAGTATTTCGGCGGCCACTTCATGCGGTTAATGACCCACTTTTATGACAAACGAATGTGCTTAATTACCCATTATCATGGATGGTCCAAACAGAATATAAGGAGTGGGAGTTACAACTCAAACACAATTATGGCATCAAACCATATAACTCCTGCCATCATGGAGTTTAAATATAATTAAAAGCCCATTATTCTCCAACGGCCAATCAAAAATCAAGAAAAAGGAGTTACAAAAAAATATAAATGAAAATGTGTAACTCCTCCCATCATGGTGCATTAACGCAATAAATGAATTTAAAGCCCATAAACTCACCCCATGGCCACCAAAAGCCTATAAAAGGAGGCCACCATTCCAAGGCATGATGTGAAAATCCCATAAAAAATTCTACAACGTTGCTACGACGCTCCAACGACGATCTCACTTTTGTTGAAGAAGCTTTGCAGCGACCACCACTACAAGGTGATTGAAGACCCTTGAGGGGCCACCCCCAAGGTCCTCTCCTTCTATCTCCCTGGCTTAGACGCAGCTTTTCAGCCCGTCTACTTAAATTTTTATTAGATATAAGACCTCCTCTAAGTCCTTATTTTCTAAAATCTGAGGTTCAAGCCGAGCCAAGAGAATTAAAAGCATCATCTGTTATCATCTGAAGGATGAAAGCGAAGCCCAAACATGACTTGCGACCGTCATTCTGAACGAGTCCCCGCAATCTCCTGTAAAGTCAGATTTTCCTTTCTTCATTTTCATTGTATTTGTATTTTTTAAAGAGACATAAAAATCACAACTCTTTTCTTTTCTTTTTATAAGAATTATAAATTGCCTTTCACGGCAAAAATATCGCCTTTCACGGCAAACAAATGAAAATCGCCTTTCGCGGCATCCTAAATGAAATCATGTCTCTTTTCATAACACATGTGCAATGAAAGTTAGAAATAAGTTAATTTTCTTTTCTACTTGTGAAGGTGGATCCATGGACTACAGTATGTTATTTCCAAGTAGAATAGAAAATTTGGCATATCCGTACACAAAAGTTGATGTTCGCTTTGTCTCCGGTCATGAAAGGGTTGGACCCCATAGATTCTCACATCCGCTGACCTCAATTATTCCACGAACGAATAAGCGAGCCGATCAATGACTAGCAGCCAGCCCTTCAGCTGACTGCCAGCAGGCCCAGCGGCCAATTCTCTGGCTCACAAACGCCCCTTGCAGCAAGCCAGCGGCCAGCTCTCCTCCCCCACATGTCCTGGCCTCTTTCCTCCCCTGGATCAAGGCGCTGCCAGCTGCCCCAGCACCCCACTTCCAACGCCCAGCACATCCCATTCCCAACGGCCAGCCCACACTCGCCCACACCTATCTCTTTTTTTCCTCCTTTGAATGATGGCAATAGCTGGCTGCTGTTTCAGCAACCACTGTGCTAACCTTGGCGGCCTGCACCCCTCCGTAACCAATTTAATTTTCAGTTGATTATCAAGACTAAACTATGTTAAGAGTTTCTGAACTTGTTTACCTTGGAATTAATGGGTTCAATATCAGTTTGCCCTTGTGATCAATATGTTAATCCAGTCTTTGGGCAGTAGTTAAGGGGATAACTAAACTTTTTTATTTTTTCAAAGGGACCCAGCCCCTAATCTCTTGGCACAACAGCTGCGGCCCAGTAGCATCAGCAGCAACATCTGCCAGCAGCTGCTACAGCGCACAACTGTGCGCGCGCGGGACCAGCGGCCATCCATTTTTATGGCCGGTACAAACGATTAGATGGCCGGCGGGCCCCACCTCAGGATCCGTAAAACTCAGCCACTTGTATTTTATCCGAACATAGACGGCCCCACAATGAGGTGGCCAGCGGAACCCACGCTGTCCCTTTCCAATTACAGATGTTGGTGTACAAAAATGAGGCATGGGTACTCCCATAAAACCTAGGGGCCTAGCAATTAGAAATTATTTATATCGGCCTTCTCTCCTTAGAAAATATGGTGTACCTCGCACCCCGACTTGTCCGATATTAATTTTTAATCCAAACTTAAACCCGGATGACTAAGAAAGAATGCATAGCACGGTGACTTGTATTTTATCCGAATTTAGGGATTGGATATTCCCACTTTTCAAATGCATCGAGTGTACGAAAATACACCAATATCCACACCTTTGAGCGTATAAATTTGAGAATCACCATACTTGTATGATTACTTTAAGCAAACTTTTCTTATTTTTATCACGTTTTAGGCATCATGCCAACCCGACCCTAGTTTCTTACCCGACGGGATTCCTTGGGTCTTAGTGCACAATTCTTGCCCTACTTGACCAATGGATGTACCCGGATCCTTGAGAGGGTTTTTCGGTTGGCGTGTGAGCATTCAGTTGCCCTGTCCTTCCGAGTTATCAGGATCACTTTGACTTCTACCACCCGTTTTGGGTCCCCTATTCCTACACATACGAAATACTGTCCGTTTTTCTGTAGAATTTTTCGGACTTAAAAAATATCAGTTTTAAAAACCAATTTCAATTCAGTTTACTGTTTTAAAAGCCGAATCAACATCGTTTATGTTTTTAAGCATTCTAATTGTTTGTTAACCCCCCCGTACTTGCACATACATCTCCTAATAACCGAATTACTCATTAACTCTTGGGCATTTAGTTACGGGAAATTACTCAATAACATACGGACCTTTTAAAAGTAAATGACCCTTGGCTCCTTGGCCTTGGACTATGGATCAATGTTACATTTCACTCTAATGTAAAATAGGTCCACTAGCAAATTGATTGGTCAAAAAACACATGAATAATAAGGCTTGATTAGCATATGTAGCCTCATCCCAAACTTGATATTAATTGTGCTTGAAGTGTTAACCCTCACAAAGAATTAACGAATTGGGTTTAAGCCTAGGTTAATAGTGAGGTAAAAGGTTTTTATGCCTGTAAGACCCCGACCCCCAATTCTCTTGTTTAGTGTTGTCTTAGTTGTGGTTTTGCTTTTTGAGTGAGATTTATAGTGGTTTGGATTTGTTTGAGAGTTTGAAAAGATTTTTCATAGCTTTGGAGAATTTTAAGAGCCCTTGACTTTGGTTTGATCCGGTCCGTGTGATTTAACTTTTTGTGAGGAATTATTCTTGATTTATAAATTTTCAATTTTTATCCCTTTTTACTCATTGTATTGATATTAACAACTTTCATGTATTGTCTAAATGAATTTGAGGCTCAAAAATTACGTTTTTCAAGAAAAAGGGCAAAAATATCTTTTTACACTAAATCTGTACACGAAATTTGTAAAAATTAGGAAGAATATAGTTTTTGGAAACTAGACATTTCGATGATCGATTTTGTCTTCTTCGTCGTTTTCTTTCGGAACCCATAAGTGATAGTTTCAGCCATGACAAGTGTTAGGACCCATTTTCCCCACTTTATATAAACCCACCTGGACTCTTCTTCTTCTCCCATTCATTTCCTGCAACTTTGAGTTGAGCCTAGGGTCTTCTCTCCAGCCACAGTTTCTCTCTCATCTTGCAAGCTTGTTTCTTGGATGCCAAGTGGAGATTTGATCATCAAACCTTCTTCCTCAAGCTTTCCTAGGATGCCATTTTCAAAAGATTTGAGCTAAGACAAACCCCTCCTTCAAGCTTTTCTTCTTGGTTTGAGCTTTCAAAGATTAGCAATGGCATTTCCTTCTTGAAATCTATGTTTTCCAAACCTTTTAGAGTATCTTTTTCATACTTACAAGGAGATTTCATGGAGATTTAAAAATGATTGATTTTAGGGCTTTTCCATGGGTTATTTTGGGGTTTTTTTTTTGTAGATTTGGAGCTAGAGAATTAGTAGAGGCCAACTTAGAGTGATTTAATCTTCATCTTGACTAAGGCAAGTGAAATATTCAGCTAATGTAATGATTATTGCCTTAATATGAATGATTTCATGAATTCCCACTCTATCTTATGATTTGTTCATGGTCTTATCTTTGAAAATATTTAAGCAATGGTTCATGCATGTTTCTCTTTAAGTTGTTGCTTGCAATAATCTTGGTTTTTGTCCCTAAATTAACCATCTTTGGATTAGCTATTTATGCTTTAGAATTTTTGTGGTTTGATGAATGAAATAGATATGTTTATATTTGATTTTTGGAAAGAAATGGAATGGATTAGTGTATTGATGTTATAATGGATTTGATTTGGCAAAGAGAAGCCCGAGAATGTATGAAAATTATTGTAGAAGAGGATGAGGAAGAAAAATCACAAATCATGCAAAATAGTGCATTTCCTGCACTTGAACGAACCCAACTGAACTGGGTCCGCTCGAGCGACCCAATGGGCCACTCAGGTTCTGGATAGTGTTAGGATTTTGTTTATTGCAATTTGATGGATGCATTAGCATTTTATTCATCTCATGAATTTTCACACATGCATTGATTTAGAAATTCTTGAAATCTTAATTTACACATGCATTGTTTTAAATCTTGTAAATCCTACGTTTCATGCATGTTTTGGTTTTCATCTTGGATGCAATTTAATTTGAAAAAGAGTTTTATAAATCAAGCAAGCCTATGGTTTTAAAACTTTCTAATCATTTTTGGCTTTTTATAATTCATGATTTTAAACCTCTTAGAATGATTTAAAATCATGTTTCCATGCTTGATTTAATGGCCCAAAAGAATCCCCTCAAGAACCACTTTAAAGAATGAAAAAAATGGGAATTCTGGTCCCAGGGTCGACCTGCAGTGTACCAGGTCGACCTGCCCATGGACCAGGTCGACCTGGCACACTGCAGGTCGACCGGGAAGAGAGCCGTTGGCTCTCCAACGGTCATATTTGGGACCGTTTGCATGAGGTCGACCGGGGCCTGTATGGGGTCGACCGAAGACACGCTGATACTCACTTTTTGAGTATAAATATGAGTTCATTCCCATTGAAAAGTGGTTGAACATTTTAGACCTTCCAAGCCATCTTTGAGGAGTTTGGAGTCAAGGAAAAAGGGGATGAACTAAGAAAGACCAAGAGGGTCATTAGTAAAGCTCAAGCTTGGATTAATGAAGTTAAATCTCCAAGTAAGCTTTGCTTAAACTAATCATATGTTATATGCTTTGTTTAAATCTTTGGGAAATGTTTAATAGCATGATAACTATGATGTGTTGAATCCATTCTTCTTATAATCTTTGATTTTATTGGATTCTTCACTTAGATTCAAATCAAGGTTGTTTTAGAAAACTTCTTAAACATGTTTAGTCAAAATCTTTGATTTCCTTTATAACATGTTTCTTTGACTTGTTTGAATCTTCATTGTTGTTTTCAATCTCTTTAGAACTTTAGTTAAACCTTTGTTTTTGAAAACAACATTGCACATGCATCACTTGATTAGTCTTAATCATTTTCATACAACTTGTGATCTTTAGATTTTCATATCATTCACAAGTTTGTAATTGTTCAAGTGATTTGCATTTGACTTCAATCAAATCTTTTTATGTGCTTTAAACTTTGAAATGCTTTAAGCATAAAATTCATTGGACTTAATTTTAACTTGATTGAAGTTTTCACACACACACCTCATAAGCATTCATCTTTGTAATTCTTAGTGTGTTTGTGTGAGTTGCTTTATACTTTCATATTCGCCTATTTAAGAGGCAATTAAATTGAGCTTAAATTGTAATCTCTTAGAGTGTTTTGTGAAGACACTTTCTTTGAGAAAAATCTATTGTTGTAAGGTTATTGCTTAGCCATTGAAAAGCATCTTGTGTAAAGGTTGTTGTTTAGCCTAGAAAAACATCATTGTAAGGTTATTGCTTATCCTTGGAAAGCATATTGTAGAGGTTATTGCTTAGCCTATTGGAAAAGCATATTAGTGGAAATCCGGTGGGGTGTGAGGAACACAAGCCGGTAGTGGATGTAGGCACGTTGGCCGAACCACTATAAATATTGGGTTGTGGTGCATGCTCTTGTGATGATTGTATGTATTTAGCTTCCGCATTGTGCTTGTTATCATCACTAGTGACTAGTTAGTTTATAGAAAGTTAAAATTGGTCATAGTTAGTCACTATTAGTAGCTCACCCTATTCACCCCCCCTCTAGGGTTAGGATCCCCAGGACTTTCAGTTGGTATCAGAGCCTCGTGCTCTATATTAGGATCAAGTGTTTGGAACTCTTGATTAGGTGTAAAAACCTAGAGTCAAAACCCTAGTGTTGTGTTTTCATGAAAATCATTAGAATGGATTCCACTAGTTTAGACTTTGTAGATTCTTCTAGACCCCTCCTTCTTCCATCTATTGGAGATTCTAACATTAAAATTAATGAATCTAAATCTAAATTAAAAGAAGAAGAATATGATGAAAATGAAGCTTATGAGGAATTGTACACATGGTCCTTAGAGCTTTCTAAGAAGAATAAAAGATTAAAAGAAGAATCTAAAAGACTAAACCAAGAATTAGTCTCTTCAAAAGATGAACTTAGAGAAAAAGAAGAATTAATAAATTGTGCAGAATCTAAGTTCATGATCTCTTTGCATAACCTATATAATGCTCAAGATGAATTAAAAGATTTAAAGATAGGTTATGACAATCTTAATAAGGAAAATTCTAAATTAAGAGATCAAAGGCAAGATAAAGACATTAACAATCTTGAATCCAAGTTAACTATCTCTAAAGAAAATTTATCTAATGCTCAAAATGAACTAAATGAGATTAAGATAAATTGTAATGAGCTTAAAAATGAAAATTTAAATCTAAGAGATACTTTAAAAAGACAAGATGAAAACATTGTCCATTTAAAATCCAAGTTGACTATTTCCAATGAAAACTTGTCTAATGCTCAAAGTAATTTAAAAACTCTAGAACTTGGATCTAATGTTGTTAATGAACTTAAAAATGAATTAAATCTTGCCCATGAAGAGCTAAACAACTTTAAGGGAATTGAAATTGAATTAACAAAAGTTAAAAATGAAAATTCAACCCTTAAAGAACAAGTCACTCAACTTGAAAGCTATAAACAAAAGTATGAGTGCAAGTTTACCCAAAGTGAAGAGAAATTTGAAAAGTTATTTAAATTGGGTAAATCTAAAAGAGATAGGACGGGTCTTGGATTTGATAGGAATATTCCACATGACCCTAAGTTCACCAACACTTTTGTGAAAGGTGAGTCCTCATTCTCTAGCACTCACACTTTCTTGCCCATAACCAAATGTCATTATTGTGGTAATGAAGGGCATTTCAAATTTGAGTGCAAATTAAGAAGAAGCAATGTGTCTAAATCCATATTTGAACCAAAGAAAGTAAAATCAATCTCTATGATGGATAAGACACTAAAAATCAAAGAAGACTCCAAGAAGACTAAACAAGTCAAACCAATTAAAAAGGAGTCTCACAAGATAGATTCTAAAAAGCTTAAACAAGTTAAACCAACTTTAAAAGAGTCTATCAACAAAAAGCTTCTCAACCTACCTCCCATATCTCAAATGAAAGAACTTTTGAATAAAGTTGCAAAGTTAAATTTAAAATTCAAAAGTCAAATTAAGGGAGGAGATAAGAAGAAAAGAAAAGTAAATTCATCCCCTAAGAAGAAAACTCACCAACCCCAAAAGACTAATCACCAATCTAAGCTAAATTTAGTCAAATCTAAATATCAAGGTGATAAGTCTAAGTTAAAAATTTATCAAGTCAAATCTCCTAGTGTTGGTGGAACTTTTAATATAGACCTCAAAGATCAACCCTCCCAAGACCTTAGGTGGATTCCAAAAGCTATTTACTTAGTCAAACCTTAAGGCCTTGGACCTCTTTGACCAACCTAACCTTAATAGTTAAATCTTTTTGTTGGTCATGATTGCATTTGCATTTTATGTTCTTTCTTAGTTACATTTTTTTTAAAATGCATTTGTTTCTTTATGATCATTTGATTTTGTCTTCATGTTCTTCCCTAAGTCACATATCATGGTTTTCAAAATCATTTGATTGTATTTCTCACATGTTAGATTTGCTTTTTGCTCTCATATAGTTATATCTTTTGTAATGCATTTCTACATGATCAATTGTTTATGATTCCAAAAGCTTTCATAGCTAGATCTCTCATAATCAATTGATGTTGCAAATTCATTTGTTTGTATGTCATAGTAAGATTATCTTGAAAAACAAATGATTTAAAACAATTTAGTTTTTCCATAGATTTCTAAGTTATATTTTCATATGGAAAATTATTGTTTTGAAAAACCAACTTGTATGTGTTTTAAATAAGTTATATCTTTTAAAATGCAAGTTGAAAAAGTGTTATCTTCAAAATCATCCTCTTTATGCTCATTGTTGGATTTTGTGTATTGAAATGATTTGAAGATTGTATGAATTGAAAATGTTTTTCAAGCTTTGTTAGTTATATTCATTGAAACATTTTCTTTTGAGTATATTTCCTTGTGCTAATAAATATATGTTTTAGAAGGAAATACTTGTTATATGCTATTTGCAACTTTGCTCATTTAGTTTCATTCTTGATGTGCAAATATCATATAGTCTCTTGTATGGTTGCATTATTAGTTACATTTGTAGAAACCATACTAGAACCCTAAAATCCATCCCTTATACTTACTAGTCAATTTTTTTTTAATGGATGGTTATGATGTTGATTCATGTATATTTTTCTTATTGATGTCATTCTTATACATGTTTCAACTTCATAGTAGTGTTTAATCATATGAACCTCTTTGAAATCCATTCCTTGTATTTCATAGATTGTTTGATGGATTTCTTAGTTGTTGAATTCATATGATTTGACACTTTTGGAAATTGCATATTCTTATAAGTCATATATTTTCAAAATGCAATTTCTCATGTTCATCACTATGCTCATTAGTCAAATCATTAAAAGTGATGAATAATCATTTTATGATGCTTGTTGGAATTTTGTGTTTGTCACATGCTTGCCCTTAATCATGTTTCATGTTCAAATTGGTAATCAATTGGTATCATTTTCATTTAGTATCATTTCCAATTGATATCATATCTTGAGTTTGTGATAGACCTTGTGTACATTGGATTGATCATGATAGTCATATGTCTTTTGTTCCATGTCACATTCCATTAGCATCATAATCTTCATGATTGCCACCTCTCATGCTCATATAGGTAAATCACGTGACCACCATGTTTATGTGTTCATAATCTTGGTTGGTTAATGGTTGAGGTAGGCTTCATGTTTGAACTTCATTTCACTCATCTTGCACATGATAGTCATATTTGATGATTGGATGAAATGATTTCAAAAATATTCATAGCATATGATTTTCATAGTTATATTGATTGATGCTATGTTTAGTATATCCCTTGACCTTGCTCTATATTGGTAATTTGATCATATTGAACTTTATAGTCAAATATTATTATCAATTGAATCTAATCATTCACTTGAAGTTAACCCTCAATTGGTTAAACCATCTTCTTCTTGTACCTATTAGTTAAATCCTTGTCAAAAGTTTGACAAAAGAAGAGTATGGATTGAGGGGGAGTAAATCTTCATAGGAAGTATTAGTTTTGATCAAATTCACCCTTATATTGGCTCTTGATACCCTTCTAGCTTATTACCCATGCATGATAACCTGTTATATATTACATTTTTATTTCCTTTGTTAACAGGTGCTACTAAAAGGTATTTCCTTGTTTCATGTGTGTAGGTTCCCCTGTTCAATTGATACCTTTGCAATTTAATGGCAAAGGGGGAGAAAGTTCTCAAGCTTAATGGCAAAAGGGGAGAAAGAATTAAGGGGGAGAAAATGCTAAAGGTGGAGAGAATGCACATCTTGCCAAAAGGAGAGTGCATGGTCAAAGGGGAGAAATGAAGAGAAGAAAGCTTGGGAGCTAAAGAAGTTGCTTGGCCAAAGAAAGCTTGAAGAATGATCAAGCCCCAAGCATCAAGGAGAATGAAGGAAAAGAGCTAAAGCCCAAGCCAAGACAAAGAGAGCATCCAAAGAAGATTTCAAGCCTAGTCCAGCAAAGGAGGAGCTGAAGACTTAGTGTGAAGATTCAATGTGAGAAAGGTTTGCCATCAAATTGCAAAGGGGGAGATTGTTAGGATTTTGTTTATTGCAATTTGATGGATGCATTAGCATTTTATTCATCTCATGAATTTTCACACATGCATTGATTTAGAAATTCTTGAAATCTTAATTTACACATGCATTGTTTTAAATCTTGTAAATCCTACGTTTCATGCATGTTTTGGTTTTCATCTTGGATGCAATTTAATTTGAAAAAGAGTTTTATAAATCAAGCAAGCCTATGGTTTTAAAACTTTCTAATCATTTTTGGCTTTTTATAATTCATGATTTTAAACCTCTTAGAATGATTTAAAATCATGTTTCCATGCTTGATTTAATGGCCCAAAAGAATCCCCTCAAGAACCACTTTAAAGAATGAAAAAAATGGGAATTCTGGTCCCAGGGTCGACCTGCAGTGTACCAGGTCGACCTGCCCATGGACCAGGTCGACCTGGCACACTGCAGGTCGACCGGGAAGAGAGCCGTTGGCTCTCCAACGGTCATATTTGGGACCGTTTGCATGAGGTCGACCGGGGCCTGTATGGGGTCGACCGAAGACACGCTGATACTCACTTTTTGAGTATAAATATGAGTTCATTCCCATTGAAAAGTGGTTGAACATTTTAGACCTTCCAAGCCATCTTTGAGGAGTTTGGAGTCAAGGAAAAAGGGGATGAACTAAGAAAGACCAAGAGGGTCATTAGTAAAGCTCAAGCTTGGATTAATGAAGTTAAATCTCCAAGTAAGCTTTGCTTAAACTAATCATATGTTATATGCTTTGTTTAAATCTTTGGGAAATGTTTAATAGCATGATAACTATGATGTGTTGAATCCATTCTTCTTATAATCTTTGATTTTATTGGATTCTTCACTTAGATTCAAATCAAGGTTGTTTTAGAAAACTTCTTAAACATGTTTAGTCAAAATCTTTGATTTCCTTTATAACATGTTTCTTTGACTTGTTTGAATCTTCATTGTTGTTTTCAATCTCTTTAGAACTTTAGTTAAACCTTTGTTTTTGAAAACAACATTGCACATGCATCACTTGATTAGTCTTAATCATTTTCATACAACTTGTGATCTTTAGATTTTCATATCATTCACAAGTTTGTAATTGTTCAAGTGATTTGCATTTGACTTCAATCAAATCTTTTTATGTGCTTTAAACTTTGAAATGCTTTAAGCATAAAATTCATTGGACTTAATTTTAACTTGATTGAAGTTTTCACACACACACCTCATAAGCATTCATCTTTGTAATTCTTAGTGTGTTTGTGTGAGTTGCTTTATACTTTCATATTCGCCTATTTAAGAGGCAATTAAATTGAGCTTAAATTGTAATCTCTTAGAGTGTTTTGTGAAGACACTTTCTTTGAGAAAAATCTATTGTTGTAAGGTTATTGCTTAGCCATTGAAAAGCATCTTGTGTAAAGGTTGTTGTTTAGCCTAGAAAAACATCATTGTAAGGTTATTGCTTATCCTTGGAAAGCATATTGTAGAGGTTATTGCTTAGCCTATTGGAAAAGCATATTAGTGGAAATCCGGTGGGGTGTGAGGAACACAAGCCGGTAGTGGATGTAGGCACGTTGGCCGAACCACTATAAATATTGGGTTGTGGTGCATGCTCTTGTGATGATTGTATGTATTTAGCTTCCGCATTGTGCTTGTTATCATCACTAGTGACTAGTTAGTTTATAGAAAGTTAAAATTGGTCATAGTTAGTCACTATTAGTAGCTCACCCTATTCACCCCCCCTCTAGGGTTAGGATCCCCAGGACTTTCAGATAGGGTCCGCTCGAGTGGACCCTGGGCCATTCGAGCGGACCTGGGCCCTGTCCTAGGTCCTTTTGTGGTCTGATTTCTGGGCTGTTTTCAGCCCATTTTCCTGGGCTGTTTTAAGCCTATTTCAGGCCTTCTTCCGGCCCATTTCCTCCATTGTTTGAAGCCCATTTAGCCCCTATTGATGCATGGAATTCCGGAATGAATGTATTAAATAAAATCGATTTGAATCATGAGTTCTAGATGGAAAAATGATGGAATTGTTTGATGATAGAAATTACCCAGGAAATCTTTTAAATCTTAATATACACTTTATCTCTTTCATTGTCGGAGATCTTCAGTGGCACAAATCTCCCATTTATTATAGACATTAAGAGACTAAGTGTGTATCAAGATGACCCATGATAAGCCATTGAACCATTATTCACTATTTCATTCCAAGTTAACAAATTTGTATGTTTTTCTACAAATTGATTTGAAATGTATTTGAAAGGTTCGCCACGGAAATTTGTATATGTTCTACAAATTGATTTGAAATAAATCTGAGTGGTTCGCCACGTCTGAAATTATCGGTAAGGCTACTCATTTGATTCTTTTGGATTTGTCAATTTGAATTTCTTTAAAGAGTAGTCCTTTATCGATTTTGGAAATGTATTATTATGATTTGATTTGTATCGGTCAGACTTTGATTTTAAATGGCACCACTAAGCTTAGGTCACCTTGTCGGGTTGATCACCCGGCTTGGGATCTTTAAATTATCTGCCAACTGCAGTTTGGATTATGTTTGCTCCGGCCATGGCAACGGTTCGGATTTTCAGTCCCACGGGTAGTGGCAACGGTTCTGATTTTCAGTCCCACGTGTAGTGGCAATGGTTCTGTTCTATTTTCCGGTCCTACGTGTAGTGGCAACGATTTCTGTTAGCTCTTGTTACTTCGGTAATAGGAGAATATATCTATATGTGGATTACCAATGTTTTTTTTCGATCGCCATTGATATATTTGTTCGCCATTGATATATTGGATCACCATTGATGTATTTGATCGCCATTGATTTATTCGATCGCCATTGACTCATTTGATCGTCATATGCTTTAACCGGTTTCCATTGTTTTATTTGCTTCGTCATATTTCTTGAGATTTGCCATTGCTCTTACTTGATTGTTATCGTTTTATTCGATTTATTATATCCTTTGACATGGTTAATGTTTTTAGAACTTTAAATGTATTTACAATTATTTCTTAATGTTTATAAATTCCTATCATCCTATTGTCTGTTTATTTGCTTGCCAGAACGTCGTGTCTGACCCTTTTTGTTTGGTGCTAGATCTCGACTTCTTTGCCCTTTAGATGGTTTGAGGGGAGGAGGTGGTTGAGCCGTCGGCTGGACGTGAGTGGCTGCTCATTGATGTCATCTAGATGTCAAGTTTGGTGCCGGAGTTCGTAACATAATTGGGAATAGTATTTGTTTAGTTGGTTATGTTTGGATGACTTTTATTAGCCTTTTTCATTTGGGATTTTAATGAAAATACTTTTATAAATTGTAACTTGAACATATGTGGGAAATAAATTATCCTGTTACTGCTAACTTAATATTTTATGATTTATGATTTGTACTAGTCTGATTATGAGCCTTAATTTGATGGCGTTACGTTAGCGGTTGAGTACGGCACGGAATCCGATGGCCACGGGCTCCAAGTCGCAACGCCATGTTCAGCTTCTGCGAAATATTCAGGTTGTGATGGAATTTTGTGATCCTCACACACGCGGATCTTGGGAAAAGTAAAAAGTTTTAATTAACTCCAAAATTCACGCTCCCGAGATCGGATCACTGCAGGACCCCGGTTTTGGGGCGTGACAAAGCCTATACGCTCTTTGCCAGTTTGTTAACATGAAACTAAATACATATAAATTATAAGAAATGTATTCCTAGTCTATTTGTTTGCATAGAATAATCAAGGAATTGAATAGATAAATACTCATGGTTAAATGGACACATTGAAGGATTAATAAAGAGTTAAGATGAAAGGTGTAAGGTAGGGATTAGATGGAACTTTGACTTTCCTAAAATTTCAATTACTAGCACGCATTCGTTTCCCATCTCTCTTAATTTATTTCCTTCAACAAGGAGGATATGTGATAGTATTTTTCGATATTCACCTATTACTCTTTGTCAGACACATTTGCCTTTTTTTTTTTAAATTGAATCAGGCATACCAAATAGTCTATTATATAAATGTCTAATTAAAATAACTTTATTTCAAATAAATTTATCTCAATTAGCTCTACTTCAAGGAAAATACTTACTTATGCACATGTGCACTGTGCATTTGGATAATGCATCAAGCGTCGTAGCAAGTGGAATTTAAAGCTAGGTCCCACCTCTGGGATGGCTCGGATGCACCATGCGTAGGGGAATGTTTTCCCTATTTCAAATAGAGAAGGCTGGCGAAACAAGTCCTAGATCTTTACCCTCATAGGAACTGTGAGGGTCATTCACTAATATAATTCCGTTCTTTTTTTAAAAAAAATATTTTTTGATAGATGGCAAAGCCACAAACCTTCCATGTATGTTTATCCAAAGAGAACATACTTAAAGATCATGTATTCAAGGGTGCGCATTCAATGTCACAAATATCTTTTTCAGAAATGATTTTACTTGTTTGGTAATTTACATGTAGAGTGAAGTGAAGTGAAGAGAAGATCAAATCAAGAGATAATAAAAGAAGATGCGGTCAAGTAGAAAAAGTGCTAAATGAAAAAAAAGTCATGTCGTGGATTTTTGTCATTTAGTGGCATGAGAATGTATCTAAAAAAATGCTAATGATAAAAAAAAAAAAAATTATGTCATGACTTTTTATCATTTAGTTGCTGTGTTTTTTTGACCTTTTTGGTAAAAAGAAGAGGGTTTTTTGACATTTAGTAGCAAGAGAATGTATCTTTTAACTTTCTTAAAAAAAAGGAAGAGGTAATTTTTGAAATATATGGTTTTTTATTTAATCCCCTCTTGTTTTCTTTTAAAGTGACCATTCACTTCATTTCATTATACAAGTGAATTACCCAAACATTCTAGGAATATGTTAGGACATTTGTTAATTTAGAGGCGTATTCGGAAATACTGCAGAAAAGTAAATTAATTTTTCATTAATTAGAAACTAAAACGTTGAACTACATGTAAATGTTTGTTACAACTGATCTTTACACGGCTTTTATTTTTATATTTTATTTTTTTGAAATGGGAAATTTAACATTTTATTATTATAAGATGATGCTTTTCTTGTCTCATTTTTAATTTCTGAGATTTAAAAAAATAATAATGTGATAGCATTATGGAATTAAATGTTCTTTAATATATATATATATATATATTATAATATAATAAAATCTCTTCAAAGGTTTAGAAGCATCATAACCATCTAAATGATGGCTTAGAATTGCTTATATAACTGTCAAACTGTTGGGCCCTTAAAATAGATGGTCGCTATATCAAACCGTGTGAATTTTGTACATGCCCATAATTGATGTTAAGTAACACATCAAGTTGGGCCAATAAAAAAGGCACTTTAACTTTGCAAACTGTACTTACACCAGAATTATTCATCCACATCCAAACAAGCCTAAACAATAATCATGATCAAGTGACCTCTATATTTTCACATTGGTTTATAATCAAATAAGCATGTGCATACTGGCAGTATGTAGTAACATGAAATCTACAAGAAAGAAGGTGTTAATAAGAAAATCAGGGTTATTTACAATACACCCAAAAACAAACAAAACTGTGGAGCTTTTAGTTTGAATAAAG
This sequence comes from Litsea cubeba, assembly GCA_012931725.1. Taxonomy (NCBI): domain Eukaryota; kingdom Viridiplantae; phylum Streptophyta; class Magnoliopsida; order Laurales; family Lauraceae; genus Litsea; species Litsea cubeba. The sequence goes on from CM022951.1 coordinate 34,166,431, forward strand.
AACAAGGGCAATGAGTGGTTCAGATTGAGAGATCCAGGTTGATAAGATTGTCCTCAAGAGGATTTTGTCCCATGTCATGTGTGCTGTTCTGGTCTGTAGTTTCTTGGCTTGTATGAGATTCAACGGTTGATAAAGACACTTTCTTCCTCTTTGCTACTTTTTTTCCATCCAATGTATTGAAGGATGATGATGATGGGCCAGACCCCTCAAATGGTCTACGGCTCTTTCCTTTCTTTGTTGTTCCATTGAGAAGACATAGTTCTGTGAGCTGCCATCCAGACAAAACTGGGATATGAGATTTTGTGTTTGAATATACAAGTAGAGGTGGCAACCTCATCTGACCTGCCAACTCAACCCAACCCAGTTAGGCATTTCTAGGTTTGGGGTAACATTTCCAGCCCAATTAAAAAATGGATAAGATTGGATTGATTCCATTCATGCTACTCAAGCTTGCAATAAGACCCTAATCAGACCTGACAATTTAGGCTTTTGGTTTGAAGTTTTCAGTCCAGTTAATGAACGAGCCACTTTGGGCCCATTTCATTGCTATAAGAGATTAACCTGACCCAAACTGACCCAAGGCAACCTCGATAAAAAGGCCATCTCATGGTTAACAATTCCCGACCTGACTCACCAACTAAACCCAAACGGAACCTGACCAGGTGACCTAGGGTTCAGGTTGACCCCTTTTACTTTAGTTACGCCCATATTGATATTTCTAATGCGATTGATGAATCTTGTTGGGCTCAGGTCAACACTTTCTTCCTATAAATAACTTGTGAATCCAATTAATAATGGGGTTAGATTTGGGTTGACAACATTTCTTTTTTCGTCGAATGTGCTAATATGTTATGCAAAGGGGAATTTCTTCCTGGGGCTTTATAGAAGGAACAGAACCCAAGTGCACTTAAGAGCCCGGGCCTGGATTTTTAAAGCCTAATTGAAATTTGGCCTCTGTAGGGCTCAAGACCTGGGTGACCAACCTTTAATAGCCCTTGCAATGCATAGGCCACAAAAAATGAAAAATAGTAAGAAAACATATTAAAAAACTATTACAAAAAAAATTTTAAAAAAAATTATATTTAAACTTTGTGTTGTCAAGGATGTGTGAGAAAAATGAAAGGAGAAGAAAACATAAAAGTAATAACTAATTAGTTGAGAACAAAAAAAAAAAAAAAAAGAGCCATGTTTTTAACTAGCAAATGCAAAAAATTTAAATTTGAAATAATTATAAAAGGCATAAACAAACTTGAAAGTTATTAGTAAAATTAAAATGAAACCCATAACTGATATCTAAGCAATGGAGTGTAGACTCAAAATGAATGAGATAACTACAAATATGAAAGCATAAATGTTATGTCATACATGTGATATATGCTACTCTAAGCAGTGATGGAGTCGAGATTTTCTTATAGGAGGGGCAATTAATAGTCAAATGACATGGCGGAGCATGATTTTTTTTCTCTAAAGGGATCAACAATATTTGTATGTTTTTTGTATTTTTATCATTTAAAAAAATAAATTTATTTATTCTTTGTGGAATATTTTACTAGTATTTTAAGAAAAATTCTAATTCTAAAAATACTTCAATATTTCTAAGATACAATTTTCAAAAATCTGACAATAGTTATATTACAAAAATACTAGGGCTCATTATAATGAATCCAAACCACTCAAAAATAATCATTTACTCTTTGTTTTAGGATTGAGAGTTGTTTCTCACTCTAATCAAAGTAGGGCCTTTATCTGATTGATCACATGTAAACCAATATTCTCATAACTAATTAGTCAATGGAGAAAGTCTTAATTGACCATGATCCTTATAGTAGATATGGATAGTTGAAAATCTATTTATTGGTTACTTGGGATCGTCTGGTAGGCCGTGATGCCTGTGGTAGGCATGGATTATTGAGAGCATACCACTAATAGCCATTAACCCATGCCATAAGCCAATGAGAATCAAGGTGTAATATCCATTCTACTTAAAATAAATGAACTTTTTTAAGTGGACTTTCCCCAAATTCTACTAAAATAGGGGTTGATCTCACCATAAGATTTAGCACATCATATTTTAAACGTGTGGAGGGAAAAGTTCAAATAACTTGAGGACGGGTTCGCTCCAGGTCAGACCCAACCTGCAAAACAGACCCTACCTATGAAATTAGCCCCAGAAGGAGGGATCATCCGTTGTAAGACCGATTCAAGCAAGTCCAGGACAACTGGTAGAGGGAAGAGAAAAAAGAGCAGGAGTGGGGAAGGAACATCCCATGAGCGTGGGCCATGATCTTCTCACGTACCTTAATGGGGGGAGGTGAAAGGATTGTGGGTCGAGGAGCATCAGGAATCTGAGGAAGAAAGAGATGAAGGGTGAGGTACGCCAAAAATATATCCAAAACTAATCATTACATCAATTTCCAATCTTGGTAGTTGACTTAAGCATCGAAGGGAACTCGATTGGACCAACCGATCGAGACTTCTTTGTTTGGATTTTACAGGGCCCATTCGGAGAATCTCACTCGAACCAGAAAGGATGATCTGTTGACATAAACAGGTCAGACTACCAGTCCATCTTGAACTCATCTCAATTTTTGACTCTATAATTGGCGCCGTCTGTGGGAAGCAAGGAGGAAAAAAACCCACTAACACTTCTTCTTGCTGAGAAAAATGTCAGATCAAGAGCAAAATCCAGGTTCACCACCCCAGACTGGACGACCTCCATCTCAGGTGGAGGAAGCACGCCTCAGGGGACAATGTGAATGGTCAAGCAAAGACCCTTTGACCAACCACTCCGATGGAGCAGACTTCAAATATGTCCCGTGCACAGAGAGCGACCGGACCGCCCCTTCTGCAGATAGTTATGGGTCCGATCAGAAATTTATCGTGCGGGCCGAGCCGTGCAATAATTTCACCTTCCGTGGATAAGTTGCAAAGGGAAACACACCAGAAGCAGAGCTGTGGCCTCCCGAGACGCGTCCCGTCACATATGCCCGACTCAAACAGACCTGCAACAATGTTGTTCGAGATTTGGCCGAGGAACTCAAGCGACAACATGAAAAAATCGATTGCCTGTTGCTGGAACTGAAGGCTGCGAAAATTAAACAGAGACATTCCCCGAGCCATGAAAATGCTCATGAGGCACGAAGGACGGGGCACCGAAGGCACATAGCTGTGCGAGAGCCTAGGGGCCACCACTCCAAATCAAGAGCCTGGCGGATATGAGAAAAGGCTAGAGTGGGCGACGAAGGTAGCAGGACTTCGAGTTTCCGAGCTTGGAGGGAAGGGGATGCCGAAGTCCGAGCACGATGTATTAAGGATGCTGAAGCCCCGAGGAAGAAAGCACCCCCATGAGCACTTGCTGAGGAGGATGTACAAGCCCTTATAGAAAAGGCGTTGACTGATCGGAAGCTCCCTCTGGAGAATCCGACCAGAGCAAGCTGTTTGGGAAATGCTCAAATTTTCAAATCTCCATTCTCAGAGGAGATAGAAAAAGCGGACCCACTTCGGCGATTCTCGATTCCCAAGTTAAGAGTCTATGATGGAACCTCGGATCCCGCCTACCATGTCCAGCATTACCAGCATTTCATGGGATTATGGATAGGAAATGAGCCGCTGATGTCTAAAGTTTTCCCCTCGAGTTTGGGAGACCTGGCCATAAAGTGGTTTTCCACCTAAAGCCGAGATCGATCTGCAACTTTTGGGAGTTTGCTGGATCTTTTGTTACACGTTTCGTAATAAATTCCAAGCAACCAAAGGACATCGAGGCATTATGGTCTCAATCCAGTGGATGATGTAATAAATTGATTTATTTCTTTATTTATCAATATAATTGTAGGTGCAGAAAATAATGACCCACAATAACTGGGGAGCCTTAGAGGACTTATCCAACATGGTGATGACTAGGTACCGTCCGAAAACCTGAAAGAGAGGAGCAAACAGTCAGAGGACCCTGGCCTGGGCGGCGCAAGGCTCTCCGATGCCAAAGTCAGTGAATGAACTGGAACCATGGAAGGAGAAGAAGAAGAGAGGCAGAGTAACAGTTCTATGGATTGAATTGTGCGTACCTTGCATACGGTATGAAGCTCTATTTATAGAGGCGTGGGTCGTATCTTTGGAGGATATCTTGGTGTGGGTCCCATGATTCGACTGGGAAGTCATGATCAGCCCACAAAGTAATAAATGCGGTCCAATCCAGCCCACTCTGCATTTAATGCCAGTCGGATCAGCCCACATTGCATTAAATGCGCGTCTTGTTGGGCCAGATTGTGTTGGGCGCCTTTGACGGTTGGGGTACCATCGGATCCGCCCTCGGGCCTTGCCCTGATGTGGCTTCAGCCGCTGGATGCCGCCCTGTCAGGGATCTGGCGAAGATTGTGGACGGCTGGATGTCGCATCTGTCTCACTGGCTCGCGCCCTCGTTCCTCCACGTGCCTGATGACGTGGGGGATGAGGGGCGTGAGTTGAGGCTCTTTCCTGCTTCGGCTTCCGTCCCGGCTCCTTCAGCCAAGGTGGAGCTCTCAGCCGAGATGGGCACATGGGGCGGCCGAGCTCGGCGCTAGCGGCCCGGAGCTGCTTGATTTCGGCTGAGGCCTTTGTTCTGGTAGCCGGGGTGAGTTTGGTGCACGTGGATGGCACGCGGATGGCACGTGGGGATGCTTAGTCTCATCTGATGGCTGTGATTAGCGTAATCCTGTAGTTCTAGAAATCTCCCCACACAATTGCCCCCTAGCTTTTGACCTCTTAAGCGTCCTAGCCTTTAATGGTCGAAAGCTAGAAAAACTCGTCTGGGGATGCGGCGATCATTGCCTGGTGTCGTTTCAACTTTTCTGAAGCAATAAATGCTCTGCCCTATCTGCCCTGGGAAGCGAGTCGACGGCTACACGCGTAGCCTCTTCACCGATTGCGCTGTCTTATTGATGGAACGGGCGCGGATCGCGAAATCCGTCCATTCGAATTTCGAAAGTAGCGCGCGCCGAGGGTTCCTTTTCCATAAATAGGGTCATCTTCTTCCTTTCTTGCCTCTGATTTCCTTTTGCCTTTGCCTTCATCTTTGATTTCTGCTCTGCTGCTCGAGATCTCTCTAGCGAGGACGACCATAGGACGTGCCCGGATCTGTTCTTGAGTCACCCCATTTGTCCCTGTAAGTTGCTTCGTGCCTCTGTGTAGCTTTTTCTTGGGGTTTCGCGACCTTTAGGGTTTAACTTTGCTGTCACCCTTTTTAGATATGGGCACCCCTAGGTTTGATTTAGATACTGAAGAGGGCATAGCCAGATTTAGGGCCGCTTTCAATATTCCAGAGGGAGTCCTCCTCAAGCCGGCGGACTCCGTCGATTACGCCACGATGCGCTGGTCCTGCGGCCGGATGCCGTTCTCTCTGATCTCCGTGATCGAGGGCGGGGTCAGATTTCCTCTGCACCCCCTGCTTAGGGCTTGCCTCAGTACCTGGTCCCTTACCCCGTGCCAGCTGATGCCCAATGGCTATAAGGTCATCATGGGCACGGCGAAGCTGAACGAGATTTTGGGGACCGACCTGGGTGTCCATGATATCGAGGACACCTATGATATCTGCAAGGCTGGGGAAGGGAAATACTATCTCCGGGTGAAGCCGCAGCGAAGAGGCTTCGTCCTGGCCTTGGAGGATTCGAGTAAGAACGCCGAGGAAACCTTCTTCTGTGTGTCGGGGGACTGGGAGTTCGGCGCTGGTGAAAGCAGGAGGCTGATGGTCCCACGTCACCCCGGGACTGTCCCAAGTAAACACCGCTTCTTTTCTCTTACTCGCTTTGCTTGATCTTGATGATGCCGAGCTGACACTCTTGTTGTGCAGAGGCAGGCTCGAGGCGACGCCGAGCTGCGAGTGAAGGCTGGAGGAGGAACGTTGACGACGTCAATAAGGTTGAGAGATACAAGGGGCACGAGACCAGGTCGGCTTGGAAGCTGCTCGGGTATACGCTGAGGTACCGTGGTCACTACAGGAGGACCAGAGTAGCCGAGGTGGACGAGGCGCACCCTGATCGTCCAACCGTCTCCGTTGCCGTGCCTGCCGGGATCCCTTTGACCGATCCTGCTGCGAGCCGAGCTGCGTCTGGTGCCGAGGCGTCCTCTTCTAGTTCGGAGCCACCGAACCTGACGCAGATAGTGGATGCTTATTCTTCCGATCGGGAAGAAGACATGGAGGGAAGCTCGAGGGTGCCAGTTGTTAAGGATTTGGCGGCCAAGTTCAGGCAGAGGTCTTCCTCCTCTGCGACGCCATCATCTGCTAGTACCCGCGCAGCTTCGGGCTCGGGGGGTGCTGGCGCCACTTCTGCCCCTGCCCCTGCTCCGAGCGAGGGGGTTCGGCGACGCTCGCCGGAGCGCCCGAGGGATGGGTCCCTGCCCAGGAAGAAGTCCAAGGCGGGGGAGAAGGACTCGGGGGCTGAACAGCCTCCGAAGGGTAAAACTCCGGCGCGGGCCCCCGGGGTTAAGGCTCCAGTTGAGAAGAGTGCGCCGGCCAGCAAGTCGACCGGCGGGGCGGCCCGCGAGCTCACCATCTCGGTAGGGCAAGGGTCTGGATCGGCTTCCGGACCTCGAACTGCCCCAGCGCCATGGAGACCGAGGATGGAGACGCAACCCGGTAAGCCTCTGAACGTCGAGGACCGGCTGATGGGGAACGCTGACGTCATCGGAGCTCTCGCCAAGGTCTGCGCTCTGCCGCGAGACATGGAGACGCACGAAAGGTTCGACAACGAGAGCCTGATGGTCTCGGCGATCCAGGCTAACCTTCTGGTAAGTGTTTTCAGCGCTCTTCTTCAAGTAATTTAGCTCGACTGCCTTGGTTTGACCCACTTTTTCCATTTGCAGAACGTGCAAAGGCTCCTGACCGTGGTGGGGAGGAGTGACAGGAACGCCGCGAGGGTCACTCAGCTGGAGTCTGAGAGGAAGAAGCTGAAGAAGGAGCTAGAAGAGCTAAGGAAGGGAATGGAGGGGCTGAAGAAGGCCAGCGCTAAAGAAACTGCTCGGCTGGCGTCGGCTCTGGCTGATGTCGCCGAACTCACGTCGAGAGCTAATCATTTGAAAGGCGAGGTCTGGGCGAGGAACAAGAGGACCGCCGAGCTAGAGTCGGAGCTGGCCAGATCGAATTCTGAATCGGCGGCCGACGGGACGAGGCTGCGCGGGGAGGTGTTGGCCGGGCGCGCTGAAAGAGAGAAGCTGAAGATGGCGAACGCCGAGCTGGAAAAGGAGAAGGCCTCTCTTCTGTCCGAGGCCCAATCCGCTTTCCAGAATGGGGTGGACCACGCCACAGAGCTGTATGAGAAGCAGGTGGAGGAGATCACCTCCATTCTGTTCGAGGAAGGATGCCTGGCCGCACTGAGACGTGCGGGGATCCCTGAAGACCACCCTGTCTATCGGGACCTGCCGAAGTAATCGGACCCGGCTCCTGAGCCGAGCCCCGCTCCTGCAGCTGAAAGTGCCCCTGTCGAAGCTCCTGCAGTCGTTCCTGCTCCAGACGAAGCTCCTGCAGTCGCTCCTGCTCCAGACGACGCTCCAGTTGCCCCGGCCTCGAACGATGCCCCGGTCGCCAGCGACGCTTCGGCCGTGCCTCAGGGTGAGGCCTCTTCTGCCCCTGCTTCGGGTGAGGTACCGGTCAAAGCCTCTTCTGCCGGCGACGCTCCAAGCAAGGTCACGGTTACGGCCGAAGCCACTGGTCCAGCCGATACGGTGATCGACCTAGTGGAGTCGCCGAAGCCACAGTAGCCTTGCTTCTTTTACTTCTCTTGTAATGTTTTCTTTTTCAGCCTTGTAATACTCTCTGCTATTAATGTTTTCTTTTCTCTGCATTTTTCTCTCCTTCACTTCTGGATGTGGTATTGAATGGTATTGAATGCCTTTACTGTGACGCGCGACCCTAGAGAGAGAGAGTCGAACGGTCTTCATAGTTGTCTGTGCCGATTCTCCGTATTCTGGAGACCATAAATAGCAGTAAGCATGGTGATACGGCCGATGAGGGAAACGGGCGGACGTCTCCACGTGGCGCCATAAGAATCGCTGGTCAACAGACTGGAAGACGTGCGTCCCATGTAACGCGTGGGAGACTTCGCCCCATAACTTCCTTTGGAGACTGAACCCTTCTTCTTCCTATAAATAGAGATGGTAGGCTCGCCATGGGAGAAGAAAAGAAAAGGAATTAGGACAGTTTAATTCACATAGACGTAGGAGCCATGTCCAGTGGACGTTTAGAAGCATTTGATCCGGGGGGAACCTCTGCGCCTGTGGACGGCTTTCTTCAAGGGGGGAAGCCCATCGTGGTCTACACGCTCTCTGAAGGAACTCCCCGTGGACCACGCGCTCTCTGAACGCGGGTTCATGGCCGATCGTCCCTGGTCCGGTTGCAGGGGAATCTTCTGCAACTGTGGGATGGTGGCGCCCTCTGCGTCTGGCGATCCTGCAGGGTCTTGTGTCGCATCGAGCTCCCTGCGAGCCCCTTGCGCTATATCAGGATCGCGGAGCTGAAGGTGGGATTGAGGCCCCGCTGGACCTGGGGGCTCTTCAAACTTTGGTCTTACCGACCGGAGGGTGTTGAAGAGCTCAGCGAGGTCCAGGGCCTCCGAACTGGAGGGGATCCTGAATGCTTTGGTCTGACCAACCAAAGCGTATTGTAGAGCTCTGTGAAATTCAGGATCCCTCAGAACCTCCAGGCAACGAACCGGCGTCTTCGAGCCCGCAGCCTAAAGAGTCGGTGAAGATCAGAGTCTCCCAGCTTTCACTTTATTTTCTGTTTTTAGAGGACTGCGATCCTCCTTTCTGTATTTTGTTTTCTGTTCTGTAACCTTTGTACTGAAGCAGTTTGCAATGAATAAAAAGGAAGAGCTTTGTGATTATTCAACCTGTGTGCTTTTTTACTTTCCTTGCACTGTTTTGGAACACTTGTGTTTTTGTGCTGCTTTCTTGCGCTTCAGTGCTTGCACAGCTCTTTCTTTCTTAAAAACTGTCTTTGGCCGAAATGGCTAGCTTTGGCCGAGACGAACTGCTTGTGCCGAAGTGGATCCAGAATACCGCTGGTCTCGGCTATGTGAGCATGAGTTCGGCGACGGTCTTTGAGGGGTGTATAAACCCAGACTTTAGGAAACGACCGAGTGTTCGAACTCGAGGCCTTTTCCAGGGCGGTAGACCCTTGAGTGGGGTAAAACCCGGACTTTAGGAATCGGCCGAGTGTTCGAACTCGAGGCCTTTTCCAGGGCGGTGGACCCTTGAGTGGGGTAAAACCCGGACTTTAGGAATCGGCCGAGTGTTCGAACTCGAGGCCTTTTCCAGGGCGGTAGACCCTTGAGTGGGGGTAAAACCCGGACTTTAGGAAGCGGCCGAGTGTTCGAACTCGAGGCTTTTTCCAGGGCGGTAGACCCTTGAGTGGGGTAAAACCCGGACTTTAGGAATCGGCCGAGTGTTCGAACTCGAGGCCTTTTCCAGGGCGGTAGACCCTTGAGTGGGGTAAAACCCGGACTTTAGGAAATGGCCGAGTGATCGAACTCGAGGCCTTTTTCCAGGGCGGTAGACCCTTGAGTGGAGTAAAACCCGGACTTTAGGAATCGGCCGAGTGTTCGAACTCGAGGCCTTTTCCAGGGCGGTAGACCCTTGAGTGGGGTAAAACCCGGACTTTAGGAATCGGCCGAGTGTTCGAACTCGAGGCCTTTTCCAGGGCGGTAGACCCTTGAGTGGGGTAAAACCCGGACTTTAGGAAGCGGCCGAGTGTTCGAACTCGAGGCCTTTTCCAGGGCGGTAGACCCTTGAGTGGGGTAAAACCCGGACTTTAGGAATCGGCCGAGTGTTCGAACTCGAGGCCTTTTCCAGGGCGGTAGACCCTTGAGTGGGGTAAAACCCGGACTTTAGGAAACGGCCGAGTGATCGAACTCGAGGCCTTTTTCTAGGGCGGTAGACCCAGAGCTGCCGGAGTCAGTCAAAGAGAGATGACAGATTGATGACAGGGCGAAAGCTGCTTTCATTGATTCTGAGATTCATTGCATCTTTAGAAATAGTATTTTTTTAAGTGGGATGCATTCCACGGTCTCGGCAGTGGCTTGCCCTCTAAGTCTTCGAGCTTGTAGGCTGATTTTCCTGCCAGTGAGACTACCCTGAACGGGCCATGCCAGTTCGGGGCCAGCTTCCCTTCGTTTGGTTCTTTGTCAGCTGGCAGGGTCTTCTTTAGAACCAGCTCTCCCACGGAGAATCTTCTTTCTCTGACATTTTGATTGTATGCCCTGGCTAACCGCTGCTGATAGTCGGTCAGTCGCAGGGCTGCTGCTTCTCGGCGCTCGTCTGCCAGCTCCAGCTCCATTGCCAGGTTCGTCTCATTTCGGCCTTGGTCGACCAGCTCTGTCCTCAGGGTGGGAAGGCCGATTTTTAAAGGAATGACCGCCTCCATCCCGTAGGCCAGAGAGAAAGGTGTCGCCGAGGTGGACCTCCTTGGAGTTGTTCTGTATGCCCATAGCACGCTCGGAAGCTCCTCTGTCCATCTTCCCTGCTTCGACGGCGGAGGCCAGGTTTGCAAGCGCATCTGCGTGCGTGTTGGTATCTCGGGATATTTGCCTGACCTCAGCTTTCTGGAAACGAGACAGCAGTTTTTTCGCAAGGGCTAAGTAGGCCGCCATCCTGTCGTCCCTGGCCTGGTAATCTCTAGTGAGCTGGCTAGTTACCAGTTGAGAATCGCTAAAGATCACCAGGTGCTGGGCTCCAAGGATTTAGGCGCTGTTCAACCCTGCTATTAGTGCTTCATACTCTGCCTCATTGTTTGTCGCTTTGAAGTCCAGGGTGAAAGCCTGCTCGATGACCAGACCCTCTGGCGATTGCAGGACTATGCCGGCGCCAGCTCTTTTGGAGGTAGACGATCTGTCGACGAAGACCTTCCATGCCTGGGCGGGAGACTGTTCGACCTCAGTCACTTCTGGCTCGTGCCCTGTGCCCCCCAGTGCCGTGCCGGGCTGGGTCAGAGCCGAGTTGGGCGAAACGAACTCAACGATGAAGTCCGCCAGAATCTGGGCTTTGATCGCAGTTCGGGGACGGTACTGTATATCATACTGCCCCAGTTCGATTGCCCACTTTGATACTCGCCCTGAAAAGTCAGCCTTCTTGAATATTGAACGGAGTGGATGCTCCGTGATCACCACAATGGTGTGGGATTGGAAATAATGGGAGAGCTTGCGGGAGGCACTGACGAGAACCAACGCGAGCTTCTCCAATAAAAGGTACCTGGTCTCGGCATCGAGCAGGGTCTTGCTCGTATAATAAATTGGTTTTTGAACTCCCTTGTCCTCCCTGATGAGGACGGAGCTCACTGCGTGATCCGAGACCGCAAGATATAAATGCAAAACCTCCCCCGGAGTTGGGGTGGAGAGTAAGGGTGGTGACATCAAATAGGTTTTGAGCGCGGCCAATGCCTGGTCGCACTCAGGGGTCCACTGGAATTTTAAATTTTTCTTTAGAAGCTGAAAGAAAGGCCTGCACTTATCTGATGACCGGCTAATGAAGCGATTGAGTGCTGCAGCCATTCCTGTGAGCTTCTGGACTTCTTTCGTGGTAGAGGGGCTCTGAATGCCCTAGATCGCGGTGATCTGGTCCGGATTAGCCTCTATCCCCCTCCGCGTCACCAAGCTGCCGAGGAAATTGCCAGAGGCTACGCCGAAGGCGCACTTGGAAGCGTTTAGCTTGAGCTTGTACGCGCGAAGGATGTCGAAGACTTGGCCAAGATCCGCCAGGTGGTCGCTGGAGTGCACTGATTTGATGACCATGTCGTCGATGTACACCTCTACCGTTCGGCCGAGCTGAGCCTGGAACATCTTTGTCACGAGGCGCTGATAGGTCGCCCCCGCGTTCTTTAGCCCGAAGGGCATCACCTTGTAGTAGTAAGTGCCGCGGGGGGTTATGAATGACGTTTTCTCCTCGTCAGGCTCGTATAGTGGGATCTGGTGGCAGCCTCTGTAGGCGTCGAGGAAGCTCATTCGGTCGTGACCAGCGGTGGCATCGATCAGTTGGTCAATCTTTGGAAGGGGAAAACTATCTTTAGGGCAGGCCCTGTTCAAGTCTGTGAAGTCCACGCACACCCTCCATTTACCAGTTTTCTTCTTGACCACCACCGTGTTGGCCAGCCAGACTGGGTACTGGACTTCCCGGATGGCTCCTGCCTTCAGCAGGTTGTCGACCTCTTCGACGACCGCGTCTGTCTGCTGCAGCCCTGTCCTTCGGGCCCTCTGCACTACTGGTTTGTGGTTGGGGTCCACATTTAGCTTGTGGCACATGACCTCGGGGTCGACCCCAGGCATATCGCTCGGGCTCCAAGCAAAGACATCGACGTTCTGCATCAGGAACCTTGAGAGTTCGGCTTTCTCTTCGTCCGGCAGCTGGGTGCCGATCAGGAAGAATCTATCTGGGTCTGCCGAATTTAGCCTGACCTCGGCCAGGTCCTCAATGCTTTTCTTCTCGGGGTCTCGGCCGATTTCATCTGCCTCCCGGGCGACAAAGCGCTTTATCCGGGACATTAGCGCTGGCATGGACTCTGGGGGGTCTCCGGCCAAGTCCTTCCGGAGGTCGTGGCCGGGGATCAGGGCACGCTGGAAGGCGAAGATTGCTATCTCTTCCCTAGTGCCCTCGATCTGGCTGTAAACCGCCCAGAATCGTCGGGCGAACTCGGCGAGGGTCTCACCCTGCTTCATTCTCAGGGCGAGAAGGTCCCCTTCTTTCTTGGGGACGGCGCTGTAAGCTTGGAACTTCTTCAGAAAGGAGAGCTGGAGCTCCTTCCAACTCGAAATCGACTTCTCTGGGAGGGCGCAGAACCACTTCAGAGGGAGGTCACCCAAACTGGAGGAGAAGATCTTGCAGTTAAGGTGGCCCTCGTTTTCCCAGATGGACATCTTCTGGGAAAAGTGACGGAGGTGAGCGAATGGATCGGACAGTCCGTCGTAGGGGACGAACCGCGGGACGGAGAACCTTTTGGGCAAGGGGGTGCGCTCGATGTCCCTCGTGAAGGGCGAGGCCCCTAGATCAGTGTGGCCACAGATCTGTTTCTGGTCCCGCACGTCGAGGTTGTGCTGAAGAGCCAACCTGACGCGCTTGTCAAATCGCTCCTGCTCGTCGTCCTTTTCTGGAGTCTGGGCTCTTGACTTTCGCTTGGAGTGGTTCGGGCTATGATGGCTATGGTTTCGGCCATCGCGGCTACGATGACTTCGGCTGTTGCTCGAGCCTTCATCATGGATCTGGCTCCGCTTATGGTCCAGATGGTTTCTGAGATCTTCGCGAGGAGGCTGGGCTGCCCTGCTGGGGGCGTCCCTCTTCTTTCCCTGAGGATCAGAGACTTGCCTCAACGAGGCAGTTTGCGCTGCTCTCAGCTGCTGCTGGAGCTCGCGGATTAACCGCTCCTGCTTCTGGAGGAGAGCATTTTGAGCTGCGACATCTCCTCCAGCGGCAGGAGGTTGAACTCGACGCGTTTCTTCCACGGCAACGGCTTTATCTTTGCGAGGACGCTCATGCCGACGCTCGTCGCGTCGGGGTGGCGTAACTTCGTCTGCTGAGAACGAGGCCTCGAGTCCTTCCGGGAGGGGGACCTCGATGTAAAGCTGCGAGCCTAAGCGGCCCTCGCCTGCAGATGTGCCATCCACCGTTCGGGAACGCCCTTGAGGAGGGACGTCTGCCGATGGTGCTGGCTGCTCGAGCGCTGCTCTCGAGGATTCTCCGCCCTTCCTAGCTTTCGGAGGCATGGCTTCTGGGAGATTGAGGTTGAGAAGGTTGGGAAGGTTGGGATATTAATTTCCCCACAGACGGCGCCAATTGTAGGTGCAGAAAATAATGACCCACAATAACTGGGGAGCCTTAGAGGACTTATCCAACGTGGTGATGACTAGGTACCGTCCGAAAGCCTGAAAGAGAGGAGCAAACAGTCAGAGGACCCTGGCCTGGGCGGCGCAAGGCTCTCCGATGCCAAAGTCAGTGAATGAACTGGAACCATGGAAGGAGAAGAAGAAGAGAGGCAGAGTAACAGTTCTGTGGATTGAATTGTGCGTACCTTGCATGTGGTATGAAGCTCTATTTATAGAGGCGTGGGTCGTATCTTTGGAGGATATCTTGGTGATGAGATTAGGCATTGATGAGATTAGGCATTGATGCATGCCAGATCCTTGGTCAGGTAGCCCATTGGGCCCAAGTCCATAAAAAGATCTTCAAATCATGCAATAGTTTTATTTTTAGTAATAGCTGGATTTTAGGAATAATTATGAGATTAATTAAAAAGTTTCTCTTATTTGATTTAGTGCTTATTTTAATTAGAGTTGTTTTCAAGAATAGGTTAGAGTATAAATCTATATAAAGGATTGTAATCCCTCTTTAGGAACAATGCATTGATTTAATAAAGTTTTCTATTGAGTTTTTTCTTGATTGTGCGAATGTGGTGTGAGACCAAGACAAGTTTGATCCTATGGATCCCTAAACCTAAGCATTGCATCGAAAACCCTTAAAGCCAAACCCATCTTCACCATCATTATACCACCACCATCAATCCCATCCATCCATCCATTTATCCACCAGCATGCCACACTCATCATCCATCCTATTGAAACCCTCCTATCCAATCCAGAAACCAAACCCCAAATCAATCTGCCCAAAATCCCAAATCACCGAATCCGTACACAACCCCACCAGAACTCACAGAATCCATGATCCGACCCCACCTCTTTCCGGAAATCCGCAGCCCCAAAAATCCACCTTTAAAAAATAAAAAAAAAACCAACACCACGGCAAACCGAACCCCACCTGTAGTCCCAAATCCCACAATAACTAGTAAACTCTAAGCCCCACCACCATCACCCGTTTCGTCCACCCCATACCAATAAAAATAAACATACCTTCACCGAAACCCCAAATCCCTTCATCATCAATCGAGTCCCATTGCAAATACCTAAACCAGAACCTTTTCACACATCCCAGACTGTCCCTAAACCCATTCGAACCGGATACACCTCTCTCCTCCATTACCAACCCAAAAAAAAAAAAAAACAGAGAGAGGGAGAAACAAAACAGAAAAAAAAAAGTTACATACATGTGCCGTCGCCGATCATCATTGTCGTCGACAACACCGCCGCCCTCCACCTGCAGCGCCCCGCCAGCCGACCCCTTACACATCGCCAGCCTCTCCTCTTCTTTCCTCTTCAGCAGGAGGGACAGGAACCCTTTCGTCGAAGTAAAAAAAGGGAACAAAACCCTCTATGTTATTTTTTTGTTCTCTCTTCACTGCAGCAAGCACACGTGGACCATTCCACTCAACTCTGGACATTAGTCCTGGGCCACCTTCTGGGCCTTAGTTGAGGTCGAGCTCGACCCGCCAGCAACAACAGTAACAAAAAACATAAAGGCCTTCCCTCACATGTGCCAGGCCTTTTGGCAGTTTGGGCCTTACCTGTGTCCAACCCCAAGTCCAGCCCATTAGGAGAAAAAAAGTAAAGAAGAAGCCCCAAGCCAGAACCTGTAGCACAGCCATAGACTTGGATCCAACAAGTTTTACCTGCATTCTGGTTCCTGCTTTGTTTGCAAGCAGGTCAGTGGGTTCAACCTGATCCATTTGGGTGTCTCTACCGATTCAGCCACTTCATCCAGCACATCTAAGCCGCATAATAGCCCCTTGTTGCAAATCACTGGTCATTGATCGTCCAGGTAAATTCTCACACATGGTTTATAGAGAAGCTCCAGAAGTTCCTTTGTTTTATGGAAATGAAAATCCAAATGCCTTCTTGAATTGGATGAAAGTTCTTGAAGAGTATTTTCAGTGGCAACAATTAAGAGGTAATTCATGTATGGTGTGTGGGGAGATTTCCGGAACACAGGATTAAGCTAATCCCAGCCATCAGAAGAAACTAAGCACTCTCGCGTGCCGTCCACGTGCCATCCACGTGGCACCAAACTTACCTCGGCTAGCAGGGCAGAGGCCTCGGCCGAAGTCAAGCAGCTCCGGGCCGCTAGCGCCGAGCTCGGCTACCCCATGTGCCCATCTCGGCTGAGACCTCCACCCCGGCCGAAGGAGTCCGGACGAAAGCCGAGGCACGAAAGAACTTCCACTCGCACCCCTCATCCCTCACGCCCTCAGGCACGTGGAGGAATAGGGGGGCGAGCCAGTAACACAAGTGCGACATCCAGCCGTCCACTATCTTCGCCAGATCACTGACATGGCGGCATCCAGCGGCTGAAGCCACGTCAGGGCAAGGCCCGAGGGCGGATCCGATGGTACCCCAACCGTCAAAGACGCCCAACACAATCTGGCCCAACGTGACGCGCATTTAATGCAACGTGGGCTGATCCGACTGCCATTAAATGCGGAGTGGGCTGGATTGGACCGCATTAATTGCAACGTGGGCTGATCATGACTTCCCAGTCGAATCATGAGACCCATGCCAAGATATCGTCCAAGATATCTTCCTAATCGTCTATAAAAAGAGCGGCATTTCACATGCAAAGTACGCACGATACAATCCACAGAGCTGTTACTCTGCCTCTCTTCTTCCTCTCCTTCCACTGTTCCAGTTCATTCACTGACTTTGGCATCGGAGAGCCTTGCGCCGCCCAGGCCAGGGTCCTCTGACCGTGTGTTCTTCTCTTTCAGGCTTTCGGACGGTACCCAGTCATCACCATTGTTGGATAAGTCCTCTAAGGCTCCCCAGTTATTGTGGGTCATTATTCTCTACACCTACAATTGGCGCCGGCTGTGGGAAAGTAATATCCCAACCTTCCCAACCTTCTCAACCTCAATCTCTCAGAAGCCATGCCTCCGAAAGCAAGGAAAGGCGGAGAATCCTCGAGAGCAGCGCTCGAGCTGCCACCACCGTCGACGGACGTCCCTCCTCAAGGGCGTTCCCGAACGGTGCATGGCATGCCAGCAGGCGAGGGCCGCTTAGGGTCGCAGCTTTTTGTCGAGGTTCCCCTCCAAGAAGGACTCGAGACCTCGTTCTCAGCAGACGAAGTTACGCCACCCCGACGCGACGAGCGTCGGCATGAGCGTCTTCGCAAAGATAAGGCCGTTGCCGTGGAAGAGGCGCGTCGAGTTCAACCTCCTGCCGCTGGAGGAGACGTCGCAGCTCAAAATGCTCTCCTCTAGAAGCAGGAGTGGCTGATCCGCGAGCTCCAGCACCAGCCCAGCCTCCTCGCGAAGATCTCAGAAACCATCTGGACCACAAGCGGAGCCAGATCCATGACGAAGGCTCTAGCAACAGCCGAAGTCATCATAGCCGCGATGGCCGAGCCCACAGCCATCACAGCCCGAACCACTCCAAGCGAAGGTCAAGAGCCCAGACTCCGGAAAAGGACGACGGGCAAGAGCGATTTGACAAGCGCGTCAGGTTGGCTCTTCAGCGCAACCTGGACGTGCGGGACCAGAAGCAGATCTGTGGCCACACTGATCTAGGGGCCTCGCCCTTCACGAGGGACATCGAGCGGACCCCCTTGCCCAAAAGGTTCTCCGTCCCGCGGTTCGTCCCCTACGACGGACTGTCCGATCCATCCGCTCACCTCCGTCACTTTTCCCAGAAGATGTCCATCTGGGGAAACGAGGGTCACCTTAACTGCAAGATCTTCTCCTCCAGTTTGGGTGACCTCCCCCTGAAGTGGTTTTGCGCCCTCCTAGAGGAGTCGATTTCGAGCTGGAAGGAGCTCCAGCTCTCCTTTCTGAAAAAGTTCCAAGCTTACAGCGCCGTCCCCAAGAAAGAAGGGGACCTCCTCGCCCTGAGAATGAAGCAGGGTGAGACCCTCGCCAAGTTCGCCCGACGATTCTGGGCGGTTTACAGCCAGATCGAGGGCACTAGGGAAGAGATAGCGATCTACGCCTTCCAACATGCCCTGATCCCCGGCCACGACCTCCGGAAGGATTTGGTCGGAGACCCCCCAGAGTCCATGCCGGAGCTGATGTCCCGGATAAAGCGCTTTGTCGCCCGGGAGGAAGATGAAATCCAGGCTCGGGAAGAGGACGGAAGACCGGAGCCCGAGCAGAAGAGCAACCAGCCTCGGCAGAGAAGTGGGGGGCCCTTTCAGAAGCAAGAGCCCAAGCAGGCCTGGTCCGCCAGTTCGGCGAAGTCTACGTCGTCCCGATCTGGGGGCATCTGGAGGCCTAAACCCCCCACCAGCGCCGGTCAGAGCGTCAACGTCGTCTTCTAGGAGCCGACGTACCGTATCCTGGGCAAGATAAGGACTAAGCCGTTCTTCCAGTGGCCTCCGCCCTTAAAGAATGAGCCCACCACCGACAGCCGAAGCAAGCTCTACTGCTCCTACCACAAGGGTAAAGGGCACAGGACCGAGGACTGTAATTCTCTGAAGTGGTACCTAGAGAAGCTAGCCAGCGAGGGCCACATTCCAGAGTTCGTCAAGGCCGATGATGCCGGCGGCAGCGAGGGCCGAGTTCACCAGGGCACGGCACGGGAGCCAGACAGTGAGGATTCCGAGAAGATCATTAACGTGATCCATCTAGCATCCTCGGTCCCCTCTCCTTCGTCTCGTGGGGGCTCACAGGCCCGCGCCGAGGCCAGGCGAGCGTCGCATGGGAAGGAGGTGATGAAAGCCGAGCTCGCACCGGCATCCAAGAGAGCTCGCCGAGACCGGCCTGCGATCTCGTTCTTAGATAAGGATCTAGAGGGAATCCAGCTCCCTCACAACGACCCACTGCTCCTCACAATGAAGCTGAGAGACTTCACCGTGAAGAGGATCCTCGTCGATTCCGGCAGCTCTTCCGAGGTCCTCTACTACGACTGCTTCAAGAAGATGAACCTCACGGAAGCAGACCTCACGGAGGTCCGTGCACCCCTACTAGGGTTGTCCGCCACGCCAGTCTACCCCAAGGGTAGGATCACCCTGGAGACCCGGGTCGGTGGAGCCTCCGTGTCGGCCGACTTCCTGGTCGTGGACGCCCCTTCTCCCTACAACGTCATCTTGGGCAGAACGTGGCTCCACAAGTTGGAAGCAGTCCCTTCTTCCCTCCACCAGAAACTGAAGTTCGTCCTCGAGAACAAAGAGGGCAAGATGGAAGTGGTCACAGTGGAGGGAAACCAGCAGCAGGCTAGGCAGTGCATGCTGGCCGCGGTCCCAACAGTGAAGGAGCCAGAGCGCGTCAACCTCGCCGAATTCGAGAAAGACCTAGACGAGATCGGCCGAGATCCTGAGAAGAAAAGCATCGAGGACCTGGCCGAGGTCAGGCTAAACCCGGCGGACCCAGATAGATTCTTCCTGATCGGCACCCAGCTGCCCGACGAAGAAAGAGCCGAGCTCTCAAGGTTCCTAATGCAGAACGTCGACGTCTTTGCTTGGAGCCCAAGCGAAATGCCCGGGATTGACCCAGAGGTCATGTGCCACCAGTTAAACGTGGACCCCAACCACAAACCAGTAGTACAGAGGGCCCGGAGGACAGGGCTGCAGCAAACAGACGCGGTCGCCGAAGAGGTCGACAACCTGCTGAAGGCAGGAGCCATCCGGGAAGTCCAGTACCCAGTCTGGCTGGCCAACACGGTGGTGGTCAAGAAGAAAACTGGTAAATGGAGGGTGTGCGTGGACTTCACAGACTTGAACAGGGCCTGCCCTAAAGATAGTTTTCCCCTTCCAAAGATTGACCAACTGATCGATGCCACCGCTGGTCACGACCGAATGAGCTTCCTCGACGCCTACAGAGGCTGCCACCAGATTCCACTATTCGAGCCTGACGAGGAGAAAATGTCATTCATAACCCCCCGCGGTACTTACTGCTACAAGGTGATGCCCTTCGGGCTAAAGAACGCGGGGGCGACCTATCAGCGCCTCGTAACAAAGATGTTTCAGGCTCAGCTCGGCCGAACAGTAGAGGTGTATATCGACGACATGGTCGTCAAATCAGTGCACTCCAGCGACCACCTGGCAGATCTTGGCCAAGTCTTCGACATCCTTCGCGCATACAAGCTCAAGCTAAACGCTTCCAAGTGCGCCTTCGGCGTAGCCTCTGGCAAGTTCCTCGGCAGCTTGGTGACGCGGAGGGGGATAGAGGCTAATCCGGACCAGATCACCGCAATCCAGGGCATTCAGAGCCCCTCTACCATGAAAGAAGTCCAGAAGTTTACGGGAATGGCTGCAGCACTCAATCGCTTCATCAGCCGGTCATCAGATAAGTGTAGGCCTTTCTTTCAGCTTTTAAAGAAAAACTTGAAATTCGAGTGGACCCCTGAGTGCGACCAGGAATTGGCCGCACTCAAAACTTATTTGATGTCACCACCCTTACTCTCCACCCCAACTCTGGGGGAGATTTTGTATTTATATCTTGCGGTCTCGGATCACGCAGTGAGCTCCGTCCTCATCAGGGAGGACGAGGGAATTCAAAAACCAATCTACTATACGAGCAAGACCCTGCTCGATACCGAGACCAGGTACCTTTTGTTGGAGAAGCTTGCGTTGGCCCTCGTCAGTGCCTCCCGCAAGCTCTCCTATTATTTCCAGTCCCACCCCATTGTGGTGATCACGGAGCATCCACTCCATTCAATATTCAAGAAGGCTGACTTTTCAGGGCGAATATCAAAGTGGGCAGTTGAACTGGGGCAGTATGATATACAGTACCGTCCCCGAACTGCGATCAAAGCCCAAATTCTGGCAGACTTCATCGTTGAGTTCGTCTCGCCCAATTCGGCTCCGACCCAGCCCGGAACGGCACTGGGGGGCACAGGGCACGAGCCAGAGCTAACTGAGGTCGAACAGCCTCCCACCTCGGCATGGAAGATCTTTGTCGACGGGTCATCCACCTCCAAGAGAGCTGGTGCCGGCATAGTCCTCCAATCGCCAGAGGGTCTGGTCATAGAGCAGGGTTTCACCCTCGACTTCAAAGCGACAAACAATGAGGCAAAGTATGAAGCGCTGATAGTAGGATTGAACAGCGCCCAAATCCTCGGAGCCCGACACCTGGTGATCTTCAGCGATTCTCAATTGGTAACGAGCCAGCTCGCCGGAGACTACCAAGCCAGGGACGACAGGATGGCGGCCTACTTAGCCCTCGCGAAAAAACTGCTGTCTCATTTCCAGAAAGCCGAGGTCAGGCAAATATCCCGAGATACCAACACGCACGCAGATGCGCTTGCGAACCTGGCCTCCGCCGTCGAAGCAGGAAAGAAAAGGACCATCGAGGTTGGGTCAGTACTAAGGCCAAGTTTGGAACTCCATTCGTCTCGGCTTGTCCTCTGTGCAGATCTCGGCCCAAGCTGGATGGATCCGATCGTCGCCTACTTGAAGGATGACCAGCTCCCTGAGGACAAGACTGAAGCTCACCGGATCAGACTCAAGGCAGCTCGATTCTGGCTCTCTCCCGAAGGAAAACTCTACAGGAAATCCTTCACAGGTCCATACCTCCAGTGCGTCCATTCGAGCAAAGTGGACGACTTCGTGTATGAGATCCACGAAGGAATCTGCGGCAGTCATATAGGAGGCCGATCACTGGCTTACAGAGCAATAAGCCAGGGTTACTGGTGGCCCTACATGCAGAAGGACGCGCAGGTGTATGCCAGGAAGTGCGAGAAGTGCCAGAAGTTCTCCCACTCTCTCCACCAGCCAGCACAAGATCTCAGTCCCCTCACTAGCCCGTGGCCCTTCGCTCAATGGGGCCTGGACATCGTGGGGCCTCTTCACCGAGCTCCAGGAAATAAGAGATGGCTGATAGTCGCCACAGACTACTTCACAAAGTGGATAGAAGCTGAACCGTTGTCCTCAATCACGGACAGGGACTCCAGGAACTTCGTTTGGAAAAACATCCTAACGAGGTTCGGCATCCCCCGGACCCTGATTTCGGACAATGGGACTCGGTTCGACTCCAAGTCCTTCAGAGATTTCTGCCAAGATCACGGTATCAGAAACCTTTATTCCACTCCGGCATATCCACAGAGTAATGGCCAGGCAGAAATCTCTAACAAAGTGATCCTGGACGGCCTGAAGAAGCGACTGGACAAGGCAAAGGGAAGATGGACAGAGGAGCTTCCGAGCGTGCTGTGGGTGTACAGAACAACTCCAAGGAGATCCACCTCGGCAACACCTTTCTCTCTGGCCTACGGGATGGAGGTGGTCATTCCTTTAGAGATCGGCCTTCCCACCCTGAGGACAGAGCTGGTCGACCAAGGCCGAAATGACACGAACTTGGCAATGGAGCTGGAGCTGGCAGACGAGCGACGAGAAGCAGCTGCCCTGCGACTGACCGACTATCAGCAGCGGTTAGCCAGGGCATACAACCAAAATGTCAGGGAAAAAAGCTTCTCCGTGGGAGAGCTGGTTCTAAAGAAGGCCCTGCCAGCTGACAGAGAACCAAACGAAGGGAAGCTGGCTCCGAACTGGCATGGCCCATTCAGGGTGGTCTCACTAGTAGGGAAATCAACCTACAAGCTCGAGGACTTAGAAGGCAAGCCACTGCCGAGACCGTGGAATGCATCCCACCTAAAGAAATTCTATTTCTAAAGATGTAATGAATCCCGAATCAATGAAAGCAGCTTTTCACCCTGTCATCAATCTGTCGTCTCTCTTTCACTGACTCCGGCCGAATTCCTAAAATCAGGGATTTATCCCACTCTCCAAGGGTTCGTAGCCCTGGAAGGAGGCCTCGAGTTCGAACACTCGGCCGAATTCCTAAAATCAGGGATTTATCCCACTCTCCAAGGGTTCGTAGCCCTGGAAGGAGGCCTCGAGTTCGAACACTCGGCCGAATTCCTAAAATCAGGGATTTATCCCACTCTCCAAGGGTTCGTAGCCCTGGAAGGAGGCCTCGAGTTCGAACACTCGGCCGAATTCCTAAAATCAGGGATTTATCCCACTCTCCAAGGGTTCGTAGCCCTGGAAGGAGGCCTCGAGTTCGAACACTCGGCCGAATTCCTAAAGTCAGGGTTTTATCCCACTCTCCAAGGGTTCGTAGCCCTGGAAGGAGGCCTCGAGTTCGAACACTCGGCCGAATTCCTAAAGTCAGGGTTTTATCCCACTCTCCAAGGGTTCGTAGCCCTGGAAGGAGGCCTCGAGTTCGAACACTCGGCCGAATTCCTAAAGTCAGGGTTTTATCCCACTCTCCAAGGGTTCGTAGCCGAACTCATGCTCACATAGCCGAGACCAGCAGTATTCTGGATCCACCTCGGCGCACAAGCAGTTCGTCTCGGCCAAAGCCAGCCATTTCGGCCAAAGACAGTTTTTAAGAAAGAACTGTGCAAGCACTGAAGCACGAAAAGGCAGCACAAAAACAGTCCAAGACAGTGCGAGGAAAGTAAGAGAGAAGACAAAAGGCATTGCACACAATTCAAGTGATCGCAAAATTCTTCCTTTTTATTCATTGCAAATTGCTTCATTACAAGAGTTACAGGACAGAAAAGAAAAATACAGAAAGGAGGATTGCAATCCTCTGAAAACAGAAAATAAAGTGAAGGACTGGGAGACTTTGATCTTCACCGACTCTTCAGGTTGCAGGCTCGAAGACGCCGGATTGTTGCCTAGAGGTTCTGAGGGATCCTGAATTTCACAGAGCTCTATAATACGCTTTGGTTGGTCAGACCAAAGCATTCAGGATCCCCTCCAGTTCGGAGGCCCTGGACCTCGCCGAGCTCTTCAACACCCTCCGGTCAGTGAGACCAAAATTTGAAGAGCCCCCAGGTCCAGCAGGCCTCAACTCCACCCTTAGTCTTACGATCCTGGCACGGCGCGAGGGGCTCGCAGGGAGCTCGATGCGATGCAGGACCCGGCAGGATCGCCAGACGCCAAGGGCCCGACCATCCCGCAGTTGCAGAGGATTCCCCTGCAACCTGACCAGGGACGGTCGGCCATGAACCCGCGTTCAGAGAGCGCGTGGTCCACGAGGAGTTCCTTCAGAGAGCGCGCAGACCACGACGGGCTTCCCCCCTTGGAGAAAGCCATCCACAGGCGCAGGGGTTCCCCCCGGATCAACTGCTTCTGAACACCCACTGGGCATGGCTCCTACGTCTATGTGATTTAAACTGTCCTAAGTTCTGTTCTTTTCTTCGCCCATGGCGAGCCTATCGCCCCTACTTATAGGAAGAAGAAGGGCTCAATCTCTAACACCATGTTTACTGCTATTTATGATCTCCAGAATACGGAGAGTCGGCACAGACAGCTATGCAAACCGTATGACTCTCTCTACCTCGATGGTCATCCGTCGCAGTAAAGGCATTCAATGCTATTCAATGTCACATCTAAAAACAAAAGAGAGAAAACATCCGAGTAAAGAAGCCCCTTTTTCATTGATAGCAGAAAGTATTACAAAGGCAGAGAACAAAAATATTACAGATGAAAGACCACGCGAAGTGAAATGAGCAAGGCTACTGTGGTTTCGGCGACTCCACCAGGTCGATCACCATATCTGCTGAATCAGTGGCTTCGGCCGAAACCGTGACCTTGCTTGGAGCGTCGCTGGCAGAAGGGGCTTCAACTGGTACCTCAGCCGAAGTAGGAGCAGAGGAGGCTTCACCCTGAGGCACGGCCAAAACGTCGCTGGCGACAGGGGCATCGCTCGGGGCCGGTGCAGCTGGAGCGTCGTCTGAAGCAGGGGCGACTGCAGGAGCTTCGTCAGGGGCACTTTCAGCTGCAGGAGTGGAGCTCGGCTCAGGAGCCGGGTCCGAGTACTTCGGCAGGTTCCGATAGACAGGGCGGTCTTCGGGAACCCCCACATGTCTCAGTGCGGCCAGGCATCCTTCTTCGAACAGAATGGAGGTGATCTCCTCCACCTGCTTCTCATACAGCTCCGTGGCATGGTCCACCCCCTTTTGGAAAGCGGATTGGGCCTCGGACAGAAGGGAGGCCTTCTCCTTTTCCAGTTCGGCGTTCGCCATTTGCAGCTTCTCCCTTTCAGCGCGCCCGGCCAGCACCTCCCCGCGCAGCTTCGTCCCCTCGGCCGTCGATTCAGCCTTCAATCTGGCCAGCTCCGACTCTAGCTCGGCGGTCCTCTTGTTTCTCGCCCGGACCTCGCCCTTCAACTGATTAGCCCTCGACGTGAGCTCGGCGACATCAGTCAGGGCCGACGCCAGCCGAGCAGACTCTTCAGCACTGGCCTTCTTCAGCCCCTCCATTCCCTTCCGCTCCTCTTCCAGCTCCTTCTTCAGCTTATCCCTCTCGGACTCCAGCTGAGTGACCCGAGCAGCGTTCCTGTCACTCCTTCCCACCACGGTCAGGAGCCTCTGCACGTTCTGCAAATGGGGAAAGATGGGTCAAGCTGGGGCAGTCGAGCCAAATTACTTGAAGAAAAACGCTGAAAACACTTACCAGAAGGTTAGCCTGAATCGCTGAGACCATCAGGCTCTCGTTGTCGAACCTTTCGTGCGTCTCCATGTCCCGCGGCAGAGCGCAGACCTTGGCGAGAGCTCCGATGACATCGGCGTTCCCTAGCAGCCGATCCTCGACGTTCAGAGGCTTACCAGGCTGCGTTTCCATCCTCGGCCTCCATGGCGCTGGGGCAGTTCGGGGTCCGGAGGACGATCCAGACCCTTGCCCCGCCGAGATGGTGAGCTCGCGGGCCATCCCACCGGTCGACTTGTTGGCCGGCGCGCTCTTCTCAGCTAGCGCACTCTTCTCAACCGGTGCGCTCTTTTCAGTCGGAGCCTTGACTCCGGGGGCCCGCGCAGGGGTTTTGCCCTTTGGAGGCTGTTCAGCCCCCAAGTCCTTCTCCCCCGCCTTGGACTTCTTCCTGGGCGGGGACCCCTCCTTCGAGCGATCCAGCGAGCGTCGTCGAACTCCACCACTCGGAGCGGGGGCAGAAGCGGAAGAAGCGCCAGCAACCCCCGAGCCCGAGGCCGAGCGGGTACTGGCAGACGATGGCGCCCCAGAAGACGAGGACCTCAGCCTGAACTTGGCCGCCAGGTCCTTCACGACTGGCTCCCTTGAGCTTCCCTCCATGCCTTCTTCTCTGTCGGAAGAATAAGCGTCCACAATCTGCGTCAGGTTCGGTGGCTCCGAACTAGAAGTGGACGCCTCGGCACCAGATGCAGCTCGGCTCTCAGCCGGATCGGTCAAAGGGATCCCAGCAGGCACTGCAACAGAGACGGTTGGACTGTCAGGGTGCGCTTCGTCTACCTCGGTTACTTCGGTCCTCTGGTAGTGACCACGGTACCTCGGCGTGTACCCGAGCAGCTTCCAAGCCGACCTGGTCTCGTGCCCCTCGTATCTCTCAACCTTACTGATGTCGTCGGCGTTCCTCCTCCAGCCTTCACTCGCAGCTCGGCGTCGCCTCACACCTGCCTCTGCATAACAGATACTAGAGGAGTTAGCTCGGCATCGTCAAAATCAAGCAAAGAAGATAGGTGAAAAGAAGCGATGTTTACTTGGGACTGTCCCGGGGCGGCGTGGGACCGTTAGCCTCCTGCTTTCGCCAGCGCCGAACTCCCAGTCCCCCGACACACAGAAGAAGGCTTCTTCGGCATTCTTACTTGAATCTTCCAAGGCCAGGACGAAGCCTCTTCGCTGTGGCTTCACCCGGAGATAATATTTCCCTTCCCCAGCCTTGCAGATATCGTAGGTGTCCTCGATATCGTGGACACCTAGGTCGGTCCCCAGAATCTCATTCAGCTTCGCCGTGCCCATGATGACCTTATAGCCATTGGGCATCAGCTGGCACGGGGTAAGGGACCAGGTGCTGAGGCAGGCCCTAAGTAGAGGGTGCAGGGGAAATCTGACCCCGCCCTTGATCACAGAGATCAGAGGGAACGGCATCCAGCCGCAGGACCAGCGCATCGTGGCATAGTCGACGGAGTCCGCCGGCTTGAGAAGAACTCCCTCCGGGATACTGAAAGCGGCCCTAAATCTGGCTATGCCCTCTTCAGTATCTAAATCGAACCTAGGGGTGCCCATGTCTAAAAAAGGGGTGACAGCGAAAGCTAAACCCTAAAAGACGCGAAACCTCAAAGAAGAGCTAGACAGAGGCACGAAGCAACTTACAGAGACGAAGGGGCAACTCAAGAACAGTTTCGAGCACGTCCTATGGTCGTCCTCGCTAGAAAGATCTTAAGCAGCAAAGCAGAAATCAAACGCGAAGGCGAAGGTGAAAGGAAACCAGAAACAAGAAAGGAAGAAGACACCCCTTTTTATGGAAAGGGGACCCTCAGCGCGCGCTGCTTTCGAAATTCGAAAGAACGGATTTCGCGATCCGCGCCCGTTCCATCAATAAAACAGCGCGACCAGTGAAGAGGCTACACGTGTAGCCGTCGATTCGCCTCCCAGGACAGATAGGGCAGAGCATTTACTGCTTCAGAAAAGTTGAAACGGCGCCAAGCAAATGATCGCCGCATCCCCAGACGAGTTTTCTAGCTTCCGACCACTAAAGGCTAGGGCGCTTAAGAGGTCAAAAGCTAGGGGGCAATTGTGTGGGGAGATTTCTGGAACACAGGATTAAGCTAATCCCAGCCATCAGAAGAAACTAAGCACTCTCGTGTGCCGTCCGCGTGCCATCCACGTGGCACCAAACTTACCTCGGCTAGCAGGGCAGAGGCCTCGGCCGAAGTCAAGCAGCTCCGGGCCGCTAGCGCCGAGCTCGGCTACCCCATGTGCCCATCTCGGCTGAGACCTCCACCCCAGCCGAAGGAGTCCGGACGAAAGCCGAGGCACGAAAGAACTTCCACTCGCACCCCTCATCCCCCACGCCCTCAGGCACGTGGAGGAATAGGGGGCGAGCCAGTAACACAAGTGCGACATCCAGCCGTCCACTATCTTCGCCAGATCACTGACATGGCGGCATCCAGCGGCTGAAGCCACGTCAGGGCAAGGCCCGAGGGCGGATCCGATGGTACCCCAACCGTCAAAGACGCCCAACACGATCTGGCCCAACGTGACGCGCATTTAATGCAACGTGGGCTGATCCGACTGCCATTAAATGCGGAGTGGGCTGGATTGGACCGCATTAATTGCAACGTGGGCTGATCATGACTTCCCAGTCGAATCATGAGACCCATGCCAAGATATCGTCCAAGATATCTTCCTAATCGTCTATAAAAAGAGCGGCATTTCACATGCAAGGTACGCACGATACAATCCACAGAGCTGTTACTCTGCCTCTCTTCTTCCTCTCCTTCCACTGTTCCAGTTCATTCACTGACTTTGGCATCGGAGAGCCTTGCGCCGCCCAGGCCAGGGTCCTCTGACCGTGTGTTCTTCTCTTTCAGGCTTTCGGACGGTACCCAGTCATCACCATTGTTGGATAAGTCCTCTAAGGCTCTCCAGTTATTGTGGGTCATTATTTTCTGCACCTACATATGGATTACACAAAAAGAACACTTACAGGAGGTGCACAAGCATAGTGGAATAAGGTAGAATGTCGGTTATATCAACATCCACCGACATGGAATGAGATGAAATTATTACTGGAGGATAAATATGCACATGGAAGAGATCCATTCTCCTCGCCTTTGTTTTATAGGAATGAAGCCCATTTTGAGCAGTATCTTAGTTTGACAAAAGGAAACTTGTCCGTCGAACAATATGCCAATGAATTTGAAAGGCTACACTATTTCTGTGACTTGGGAAAGACACTTGATTTTAATCAGTTTCTCAAAGGTTTACAACCGAGCATATTGAAAAATATGAAGAAAGAATGCAAAGATATGCACAAGGCATCTTGGGAAGCGATCCGTGTTGAACACTCGATGAAACACTATCGCCTTCGAAAAGCTAAGATGCAAGAAGAAAAGTCTCCACAAACCACTGAAGTCCATATGGTGGAACCAGTCATGGAGAATGTCAAAGCTTACATTGAGAAGCAAGATCAAAGAAATGAACATGCCATGAAAAAGTTAGATGATACGTCACATAGCATTCTTACAATGGATAATACTTCAAAAGAATTCGAAGACAATAAGCCCGAAATATTTGTGAATGGTGGTGATCAAAAGATGCAAGCAACAAAAGAATCAGAGGCAAGCATTGAAGATTTGGATATGGTTAGTAAGGAAAATGAACATCAGATGGATCTAATCAAAGTGTTGCTTCCAGACAAGCCCATTGGATCATCTAAAAAAAACAAGTCCATTATTCCAAATCGTTCAGAAGAAGATCCATTAGCCGAAGTATCTCACATTGACTTTATCTTTGGAGATCAACAATGCACACTTGGCGATTGCAATTTGATATTACAGATTTTACGATCATTCTTTCAAGAAAGATTGAACCATCAAAAGAAGCACTATCTGAAATTTTCTTGGAGCAAAAGATCGAGTGAAGCTTCAAAGTCATGTCAAGAGCAAGAAGATCAAGAATAATAAAAGTTGTACGCTTGGTTTTCAACCCAGGAGGTCACCTACTAAACTCGAGGACGAGTTCCCTCAAGAGGGGGGGAACTGATGCAGGCCAGATCCCTGGTCTGGTAGCCCATTGGGCCCAAGCCCATAAAAAGATCTTCAAATAATGCAATAGTTTTATTTTTAGTGCTAGCAGGATTTTAGGAATAATTATGAGATTAATTAGAAAGTTTCTCTTATTTGATTTAGTGCTTATTTTAATTAGAGTTGTTTCCAAGAATAGGTTAGAGTATAAATATATAAAGGATTGTAATCCCTCTTTAGGGACAATGCATTGATTTAATAACATTTTCTATTGAGTTTTCTCTTGATTGTGCGTCTGTGGTGTGAGACCAAGACAAGTTTAATCCTATAAATCCCTATCCCTAAGCCTTTTGGCTTGGAGAATAGCTCGTTGGCTACCTCCTTCTTTCCCTGCGCTGCTTCAGGCATCTCATCTAACAAGGTTGCAGCATTATGATCACTATGAGATAATGTGATTTGTCTCAATCATCAGAGTATAAGACTCTGGATCATCATGCTGGTACATTAAGACTCTGGATCATCATGCTGGTCTTATGAAATATTGTCTTTACTTTAAGGTCTGCTCTCATAATTCCCTAGCAATAGGCTCGTAATCCTGAGATATTAATGAACTCAAGTTTATGTCTATTCATTTACTTTGAGTCACCAATGAGTGAGGCCAATTGTAGGTCAACACCTCAGTGTCTTGGGTACGTGGTAATAGAACTGTGGGAGCATTCAATGGTCAAGATGGAATCTATCATCATTATCCACTTGTGCCAATTAATGGATTTATCATTGGTAAGTACGCACTCATCCCAATTAAGAGTTAAGTGGATAGGTACTGATGATCACTATAATTGATTGGGTCTCAAGGATAATAAGATATGGATCTAATTTGGTGGACATGTCCAATTGATCCATAGATATAGATGGAGGGGCCTGTTTGTGGTCATAGGGAAGTTTAGGGTCTTTATGTAATTAATTCCTAAGACTGGAGTTCAGTTGCATTTATATAGTGGAGTTATTTACAATTAACTGTGGGCTCGGATTGCACATGAGATGTGGGGTCGGGGTATCCCAATTGGAGCTAGCTTTATATGAAATCCCTAGTGGTCTCTACGCTAGCCCAAGTTATTAGATAGTTACTAATTCTACTTGAACTCTAAAAGGAAAGGAAATATAAAGTTACTAATCCTATTTGAAGTAAGACTTCTAATTG
This sequence comes from Litsea cubeba, assembly GCA_012931725.1. Taxonomy (NCBI): domain Eukaryota; kingdom Viridiplantae; phylum Streptophyta; class Magnoliopsida; order Laurales; family Lauraceae; genus Litsea; species Litsea cubeba. The sequence goes on from CM022951.1 coordinate 34,196,905, forward strand.
TGATAATAGTAAGTTACTAATTATTTTGGAAGTGGGGCTTCTATTCATAATTAATAAGTAAAGAGGAGGTTGCATTAGTGCTATAAATAGAGGATTAGAGGAGGTCGACGTCCCATGCTATTCCACACCTTGGAATTCACGCCCAACCTTGTGCAAGAGTTGCACACGCCCCTCTCCTCTCCTTCCTCTTCTAGTTTATTTTTTGGTTTCCCTTAGAGCTTCTAGTTGGTTTCTTTTGGAGAACCCACCCTTTTCCTTGAGAAAAGAGATCGGATATAGGTAATAGCGTGGAAGACAATTAGGTCTTAGAGATTCTAATTTGCTTTGTGAAAGAGTTCTTCATCAAAGGGAATAATCAAATTCTCCATTAGAGCACTACCAAGATCCAAAGGTAAACATCCACTTCCTTGTATGTTGTTGATTTCCGTGGTTGCTTGTTAGGTATTGTTTCTATCTTCCAGATAGAGTTTACTACTAATCATGGTTGATGAGATTCAGGACTTGGATCCTGGATTGAGTTGGCAGCCTTATGGATAATTGATCCCTGCATCAAGTGGATCAAAAGTTTTTGAAATCTCTCCACGGGGCCCACCTACTTCTAACATTATTGTCTCTCAAGAAGTAGAGCTCGGAAAGCCTGAAAGAGTACACTGCGCATTACTAGTGCCTCTATAATGAGGTGGAGGGGAGTAATGAGAAGGTAGCTATGGCAACCTTTAAGCTCAGGTTGTCAAAGGAGAGCCAGCTTCGCCAATCATTAATGAAGCGGTCCCCGACTACACAAGGGGAGCTGATGGAGCGGATCGAGGAGTTCATAAAATTGGAAGAAGACATGGGTGTATCTAAGCCAAGGTGGGCTCGCCCGACGGAAGAGGGATCCAGGAGAAGAGAAGAAGGGAGTTCGGGGAAGGATTAGATAGAAGAACGGGTCGCACCAAACCCACAAGAGAAGCCTATGAAGGGGTGTTCACGATCTTTAAGGACATAATCTACAGGATCCTGACTCAGATCAAGGACAAGCATACTTCAAAAGGCCTTTAAAATTAGTGAGTGACCCTGGATGTCGGAATCCCAACCTCTGGTGCTCTTACCATCGACAGATTGACCATTTAACAGAGAATTTCTAGATGCTTAAGTAGCATATGTAAGACCTGGTAAGGGAACAGTACCTGAAGGAGTATGTGGAGGATACACGCTCCCGGGAAGCTCTAATCAAAAGGAGGTAAAAAACGTCGCCGAAGAAGAGGCACCTGTTGGGGTGATTGACGTAGTACATGGGGTGATAAGTGTTAGTTTATATGGTCTCAATCCAGTAGATGATGTAATAAATTGATTTATTTCTTTATTTATCAATATAATCATGCTTTCTTTTTGTGAGATGAATAGTGTTTTATTACTTACTTGCACATAACCAATATGAATGACATAATGAACCAGAGTTTACAAGTATACTAGATGTAATACATGTGTATGTATGAGATCCACATACAAGAGATATGTGTTGCAAATCTTATACTTAAATATCTTCACAACTTGTGCTGAGATTGGGCATCGCATCTGACAAGGTTGCAGTACTTTGATCACTGTAAAATAGTGTGATTTGTCTCGATTATCAGAATATAAGATTCTAGATCATGATACTGATCAACACCTCGGTGGTTCCGGTACGTGGTAGTAGAGCTGTGGAAACATTCAATGGTCAAGATGGAATCTATCCTAATTATCTCATTGTGCCAATTAATGGATTTATCATTGGTAAGTGCGCACCCATCCTAATTAAGAGTTAATTAGATAGGTACCGATGATCACTATAATTAATTGGGGCTTAAGGATAACAAGATATGGATCTAATTTGGAGGAAAGGTCCAATTGATCAATGTATATAGATGGAGGGGCCTACTTGTAGTCATAGGGAAGTTTAAGGTCTTCTTTTGTAATTTATTCATAAGACTGGAGTTCAATTACATTTATATAGTGGAGTTATTTGCAATTAACTGTGGGTCCGGATTGCACATGAGATGTGGGGTCGGGGTGTCCTAGTTGGAGCCATCTTTCTATGAAATCTATAGTGGTCCCCACACTAGCCCAAGTTACTAATTCTCTTTGAACTCTAAAAGGAAATAAAAAGTTACTAATCCTATTTGAAGTGAGACTTCTAATTGTGATATAGTAAGTTACCAATTATTATGGAAGTGGAACTTCTATTTTTAATTAGTAAAGAAGAGGTTGCTTAAAGTGCTACAAATAGAGGGGAACCAAGAGGTGGACGCCCCATGCTAAAACCAACCTTGGAATTCACGCCCATAATTCCCTTGTACAGGTTGTTGCAAACGCCACTCTCTCTCTCCCTCTTCTAGTTCTCTTCTAGTTTCGATTAGAGCTTTTAGTTGTTTTATCTTGAAGATCTCACCCTTCTTCTTAAGAAAAGAGATTTGATATGGGACATAACATGGAAGGCTAATAGGTCTTGGAGATCTTAAATTGATTTGTGAAAGAGTTCAACATCAAAGAAAGAGATCAACTTCTCCATTAGAGCACAACCGAGCAACATATGTATAATCTACTTCCTTGCATGTTGTAGATTTCGTGGCTGCTTGTATGGTGCTATTTCTATCTTCTAGATAGAGTTTTATACTGATCATGGTGATGAGATTGAGGACATGGATCCTGGATTGGGTTTTTAGCCTTCTGGATAGTTGATCCCTGCATCAAGTGGGTCAAAAGTTTTTGAAACCTATCCACGAGGCATACCTACTTCCAAGAATTGGTATCAGAGCAATACCTCATCTCTAATTATGTTAGATCAGTTATCTAGATCTAATCTTTGCATGAGATGCGAAGATGATAGACCTAGGGCTTTGTAAGGATCAGATTAATAATGAGTTTGCTTACTTTTTTTTTATAGTAGATCCATGTTTGGAATGTCATAAAAGGTTTTAATTATGATGGAAGGATGGTAGGAAGCCATTAGAAGGTATTTGTGATCATTAGGAACATTATGGGATCAGCAGGAAGCAAATCTGTGAAAACCCAAAATTTTGGGTTCGTTAGATCGGCTTGCCGAACTGGGCAGGTTGGCTAGCCGAACCCAGGCAGTAAGTTTTGGTTTTTTTATTCGAATTTTTCTTTTTGGCATCTTGTCTTCCCATTATGATTTGGCAACTTGATTTTGTGAGTTGTTTGGTTGTATGTGATATTAATTTGCGGGTTACCTATGTCCTCTCCATGTGACTCTAAAAGTCTTTTGCTTTCTTTTTATGGTTAATTAGTTTATTTAAGGCTAAGTGTAAAGGGCATCATGGTTTCCTTGGTTTCCCGTTATAGGGCAAGGCATGGTGAATTTCTCAATTGCCCTTTTATTTCCATTATTAGATTACCATGTAAGTCTCATCGTCGAGGTATAGGAATTCTTGTAATTTTCTATTTTTGGCGGTGTACGAGACAAAGAAGGAAAGTGAAGTTGGACTGCTAATCAAAGAGTTTAAAGACTACCAAAAGGTGTTTTGGAGATGCCCAAAGAGTTTGAGGAATCCCAAAGTTTGGAAAGTCAAGAAGTCTATTCCGCTTGGGCCATGTGGAGGAGAGGACTAGTTTCTATTTTTAGCATTTTCTATTTATGGATGAATGCTTTTATAAAATGTTTCCAAATCTGATCCAAACATAGTAGTTACCAAAATTGGTTAAATCAAATTAATTTATTGGAAAGAGTTCTAATTAGTCTTGGTGGACCATGAGATGGACCCATTGGTAACACTAATCTTAGAAACTGGACTTTCCTTAAATATAACTTGACTTGGAACCAATCATTGGTCATATCATGAGATGATTTGATATTTATATATGTGGGCCCTAATACCTTAAGAGGAAATCCTCAATTCTAAAATATTAAGTGGGAGCGAGGCATTTAAATTGAGATATCCCCATGGTTTTCCACCATAGGTCCATTGTAAGGAAAGTATTAGCATCGCGCCAACTTTAAAATGGCCATTTCCCACGGAGGGCTTTTATTTGTTTGGTTACTAGATATGGACTTATGGATAATGCTGGTGAGACGTGGTGGGGGCCCACTCCCCAAGGAGGAGCTGCCCAAAACGGTTGTCATGCAATACTAATTTGTGGGTCACACTTAACTAAAATAGTGATGTAGTATCCCTAAGGATTTGGCTCATGTATTTTAGAAATCAAAGTTAATCGGGAGTCATACATTATTTGGTATGAGATACCTAGATAATAATGAATGATGGGGATCATGGACAGTTAGTCTTAATCTTAATTTTTATTAACTTTGATTTGCACCAATCTAAGTAGCATTCGTACTCCCCAAGGAGGCATGCCCTCAGGGATTGAAATTCTGATGTATTCTAAATTTAGTGGTTATGAGGATTCGCACATGAATTTGGTAGAATACTAAACCCTAATGTCATTTATATTCTTTTATTGAATGTATGGTTATGTGCTACAGTTTTTTTTAAGCATAAATTTGAATACTTTTAATCCCCTTGTGACCATCCTCAATCAGAATAAGTTGGCGGGATCCAACTACGTAGACTGAAAAAGGAACCTAGATATTGTCCTGACAACTTCAGGATATAATTATGTCCTTACCAGACCCCCCCCCTCGAGGAGCCTGTGCCAGATGTACCACAGGACCAGAAAGACCTCTACGCTAAATGGACCAAAGATGATGAGATGGTCAGATGTTATATATAGGCTTCCATGTCTAGTATTTTACAACACCAACATCAATCCTATAAGACTGCATACGATACAATATCGAACTTGAAGGAGATGTTTGCGGACCAGGGCAGGCCTGCTAGGTAGGCTGCTATGAGGGTGCTTATAAGCACCAAAATGGTTAAAGAAACACCAGTACATGACCACATGCTGAAAATGATGGACTCATTGAATGAGTTAGATGTACTGGGTGCTCGATTGATGCAGAATCGTAGATAGACATAATCCTCGAGTCGCTGCCAGATTCATTCAACCATTTTAAGATGAATTATAATATGAACAAAATGAATCTGACCATAGCTGAGCTGTCTAGCCAGCTGGTAGCGACTGAGGGGATTATGAAGAAAAAACCAACTGTCCTGATGACAGAAAAGTCATTTGCCAGGTCCACGCCGAAAGGCAAAGGTCGAAAATACAAGAAGAAATCAGTCCCCAAGGGTCGTAAGGTGGAGAATGGTACTACTGGTGGTGTAGCAAAGGCTAAGGGTGCGGGAACCAAGGGAAAATGTTTCCACTACGGTATAACAAGACATTGGAAGAGGAATTATCCTGATTTCCTATCTAAGAAAAAGAGCTCAGGTATGATCGAGTCACTTATTTCTGAAGTTAGTTTTACAACTGGCACTTCAGAATCCTAGTGTGTTGAATCCTAATACATCTGTAATTCGTTGCAGGGGTTCCGGGAAACCACGAGGCTTAGTGACGGCGAGATCATTGTCAACATAGGATCTGATACTAAGGCGGACGCAGTTTCAGTGGGAGTTATTACTTTACTATTTTCAGATAATAAATTGATATTGTCAGATACTCTTTATGTACCGTCTTTAAGACGGAATTTAATTTCAGTCTCTAGTTTGGTAAATAAAAGTTATTCTATTACTTTTGGTACTGAAGTTATCATAAAGAGGAATGGTACTTTTATATGTTCTGGCAAGGGAATCAATGGCCTTTATTTGTTAATTCCCACAATGTATGAGATACATGATACTAAAATTAATAATAGACCATCATTAAAGAGGAAGTCACCTTCATCTAATCCAACAAAACTTTGGCACCTGAGGCTAGGTTATATAAACCTAAACAGGATTGACAGGCTATTGAAATATGGTATCCTGCCTTCATTCGTGGTAGAACCAGTGCCTGTTTACGAGTCCTGTCTAGAAGGCAAAATGACCAAAAGACCATTTTCATCTAAGGGTAAAAGGACCAAAGATTTATTGAAGTTAGTGCATACTGATGTGTGTGGACCCATAACTATTAGAGCGAGAGGAGGATACGAGTACTTCATTACTTTCACCGATGATTACTCAAGATATGGATACATATACCTTATGCACCACAAGTCCGAGGCTTTTGAAAAGTTCAAAGAGTTTCGAGTAGAAGCGAAAAAATAATTAGGTAAAAATATAAAGACTCTTCAATCAGATCGAGGAGGCGAATATCTCTCCGCTGATTTTATGGGATACTTATTAGAAAATAGGATTCTATCCCAGTTGTTTGCTCCTGGTATGCCTCAACAAAACGGAGTAGCAGAAAGAAGGAGCCAGACTCTTTTAGATATGATCAGGTCCATATTGAGTTTCTCAGGATTACCTATATTCTTTTGGGGATATGCTTTGGAAACTGCAACGTACATACTAAACCTCGTTCCATCTAAGTCTGTACCTAAGACTCCCCGGGAGTTGTGGGCCCAACGAAAGCCTAGTCTACAACATTTACATTTTTAGGATTGTCCAGCACACGTGCCGAATGTTAAGACGGATAAGTTGGAATCAAAGTCGGAAGTATGCACTTTTATAGGATATCCAACTAAATGTTGGTTATTCTATAATCCCAAAGAGCAAAAAGTGTTTGTCAGCACCAATGCGGTTTTTCTGGAGGAAGATTATATGATTGACCGGAAATCTTTAGAAAATGTTATCTTGGAAGAAATTCAAGAGTGATCAATTCCAAATCCAAGTGTGACCTGACCCAGTAGTTACACCAGTGCCTCGTCGTAGTGGGAGAATTGTCCCTGACAGGTTCTCGTTTTTGGAAGAGTCTTACGAGGCAATCCCGGAAGAAATGGATAGGATCCCTATAGCTTTGATGAAGGAATCAATGACATAGATTTAGGACGTTGGCAAGATGTTATGAAAGCTGATACTCAAATCAGGTCCGGATACTTGTGGACTTGCCTGCCAATATTAAACCTATTGAGTGCAAGTGGGTCTTCAAGAAAAAGAGAGGACCAGATGGAAGAGTTGAGACGTTTAAGGCCAGGCTTGTTGCGAAAGGATATACTCAAAAAGAAGGTATCGATTATGAAAAAACATTCTCGCTGGTAGCCATGCTCAAGTCCATCCGGATACTCTTATCCATAGTGGCTCATCTCGATTACGAGATTTGGCAAATGGATGTCAAGGCGGCGTTTCTAAATGGACATCTTGACGAAGACTTCTATATAATGCAGCCAGACGGTTTTATAGCTAATAACCAAGAGCAAAGAGTTTACAACCTGCATAAGTCCATTTATGGACTGAAGTAGGCATCCCGGAGTTGGAATATCCGTTTTAACTAGGCAATCAAGTCATTTGGTTTTTGTCAAAATCCAGATGAGTCATGTGTGTAGGAGGTAGGGTAGTTTTTATGGTATTGTATGTCGACGACATCCTTCTCTTAGGGAGTGACATAGGAATGTTGTCTACAGTAAAAGTTTGGTTGGCTAAGACTTTTGATATGAAGGACTTATGATAAGCTAGCTACATCCTAGGGATCAAACTCTATCAAGACTGAAAAATTAGGATGATAGGCTTATCCCAAGCTGCGTACATAGATAAGGTATTGGAACAATTTTTTATGCAGGATTCCAAGAAGGGTATTACCCCTTTCAGGTATGGATGCACCTTTCCAAGGATCAGTGTCCCAAGACACCTGAGGAAAAGGACCAGATGAGAGCGATACCATACGCTTCGGCTGTTGGTAGCCTTATGTATGCTATGCTATGTACAAGACCAGATATCTGTCATGCAGTAGGCGTAGTTAGCAGATATCAGTCTAACCCAGGTCCTGATCATTGGACTGCTGTAAAATGTGTTCTCAAATACTTGAGAATGACTAGAGATCACATGTTGATTTACGGCAGTGGTGAGTTGATTCTAGCCGATACATAGATTCTGACTTCATACCAGATAAGGATCCTAGGAAATCAACTTCTGGATATGTGTTTTAATGCTGGGCGGCGGAGCTATCAGCTGGAGGAGCATTAAACATGAATGTACCACTGATTCCACCTCGGAGGTTGAATATGTAGTGGATTGTGAAGCAGCTAAGGAAGCAATATGGCTCAAAAGATTCCTTCTAGAACTTGAAGTGGTACCTTTAGCGCGACAACCGCTCACAGTTTACAGTGACAGCAGTGGGGCAGTTGCACAGTCCAAGGAACCCAGGAGGCATAAGAGCCAAAAGCATGTACATAGGAAGTATCATTTGGTCAGAGAAATTGTGCAGAGAGGTGTTATGGCAATCACCAAAAATAGCATCTGCAGACAATCTAGCAGATCCATTTACTAAGCCTTTGACCACCAAAGTCTTTGAGCAGCACGTAGACGGGATGGGCATGAGATGCAACCCTAACTGGCATTCAGCCCAAGTGGGAGATTGATAGTTTATATGGTCTCAATCCAGTAGATAATGTAATAAATTGATTTATTTCTTTATTTATCAATGTAATCATGCTTTCCTTTCATGAGATGGATGGTGTTTTATTACTTACTTGTACATAACCAATACGAATGACATAATGAACCGGAGTCCACCAGTATACTACATGTAATACATGTGTATGGATGAGATCCACATACAAGAAATATGTGTCACAAATATTATACTTAAATATCTTCACAACTAGTGATGAGATTGGGCATCTCATTTGAATAGGTTGCAGCACATTGATCACTATAAGATAGTGTAATTTGCCTCGATCATCAAAATATAAGATTCTAGATCATGATACTGGTACATTGGATGTATTGAACGACCATAAGAAGCACCTTTTGAACACTGTCATTACTTTAAGGTATGCTCTCTAATTCCCTAGCAATAGGCTCATAGTCCTGAGACATTAATGAACTCAAGTTTCTGCCTATTCATTTGCTTTGAGTCACCAATGAGTAATGCCAATTGTAGGTCAACACCTTGGTGTTTGGGTACGTGGTAGTAGAGCTGTGGGGACATTTAATGGTCAAGATGGAATTTATCCTCATTATCTCCTTGTGCCAATTAATGGATTTATCATTGGTAAGTGCGTACCCATCCTAATTAAGAGTTAATTGGATAGGTATTGATGATCACTATAATTAATTGAGGCTTAAGGATAACAAGATATGGATCTAATTTGGAGGATAGGTCCAATTGATCCATGGATATAGATGGAGGGGCCTACTTGTAGTCATAGGGAAGTTTAGAGTCTTCTTTGTAAGTTATTCCTAAGACTGGAGTTCAATTGCATTTACATAGTGGAGTTATTTGCAATTAACTCTGGGCCCGAATTGCACATGAGTTGTGGGGTCGAGGTATCCCAGTTGGAGCCAACTTTCTATGGAATCCCTAGTGGTCCCCACACTAGCCCAAATTACTAATTCTCTTTGAACTAGAAAAGGATATAGAAAGTTACTAATCCTATTTGAAATGAGACTTCTAATGTGATATAGTAAGTTACCAATTATTATGGAAGTGAGACTTCTATTTTAATTAATAAAGAAGAGGTTGCTTAAAGTGCTATAAATAGAGGAGAACCAAGAGGTGGACGCCCCATGCTAAAACCAACCTTGGAATTCACACCCATTATTCCCTTGTGCAAGTTGTTGCACACGCCACTCTCTCTCTCCCTTTTCTAATTCTCTTCTATTTTCCATTAGTGCTTCTAGTTGTTTTCTCTTGAAGGTCCCACCCTTCTTCTAGAGAAAAGAGATTTGATACTAGACATAACGTGGAAGGCTAATAGGTCTTGAAGATCTTAAATTGATTTGTGAAAGAGTTCCACATTAAAGAAAGAGATCAACTTTTCCATTAGAGCACAACCGAGCTCCAAAGGTATAATCTACTTCCTTGCATGTTGTAGATTTCGTGGTTGCTTGTATGGTTATATTTCTATCTTCTAGATAGAGTTTTATACTGATCATGGTTGATGAGATTAAGGACATGGATCCTGGATTGGGTTTGTAGCCTTTTGGATAGTTGATCCCTGCATCAAGTGGGTCAAAAGTTTTTGAAACCTATCCACGAGGCTCACCTACTTCCAACAATTGGTATCAGAGCCCCTATTGGGGTGATTGACGTAGTACATGGGACGATAAGTCCAGGAGAGATGACAACACAATCTATCAGAACCCATAGGAAGATGGCCGCACACCTAAAAGAAGTATATCAGATGAGCACCGAGCCGAGCATTGTCAACAAGTCTGGACGAGGGAAATGGGAGATCTCGTTCTCGGATGAAGATTTGCGAGACGTGTTCTAGCCCCACAATGATCCTCTAGAACTAACTTTACGAGTACAGGAGTATGATGTATGGAGGATGCTGATAGATCCAGGGAGCTCATCGAAATGTATGCCGGGCTGTTTGATAAGCTCGGCCTGAAGCATTTAGATTTGAGGCCGACCTTAATACCCCTGTTCCGGTTCAGTGGGCAAGCGGTGCAACCAATGGGCATGGTGACCGTACAGGTCGGCGCAGGTCCTATCCGCCTAGACATGGAATTCCTGGTGCTTGATATACCGTCTCCCTACAATGCCATTATGGGACGAACATGGTTTCATCACATGAGGGCGGTGCCATTGCCCTATCACCAAAGGATCCGCTTCCCGACACTGAAATGAATCATGAAAATAAGAGGAGATCAGGTAGCTTCCAGAAGCTGTTTGATTGCGGCAATCAAAGGAAAGGTGAAAAGGGCAGGTGAAGAAGGCTTATGTCCAGATAAGAAGGTTGACCAAAAATAGCAATCACAGTTAGGTCAGTCGGAAGCCGGAGATCAAGGCGCCGACCCAACCAACATAGCTGTGGAGGAGCTAAAAAGATTACGGTTCACGGAGGAAATCCGTAACGGAACTGGAAGGTCGAAGCATTAATGACCGAGGAAGAGTAAAATAGCTTGGTTCGGTTCCTCAATCAGAGCTTTGCTGTTTTTGCTTGGACTCTGCATGAGATGCAGGGGGTTGATACTGAGGTTATCAGTCACAAGCTGGGCGCGGACCCGAAGGTGAAGCCAGTAATGCAGAAACAAAGGAAGCTCGCTCCGAAACACCGAATAGCAGTATGTGAGGAGGTCGACAAGTTGTTGGAAGCATACGCCATACGAGAAGTACACTATTCAGAATGGTTGTCCAACAGGGTTGTCATGCCAAAGAAAGATAAGAAATGGAGGGTCTGCGTGGACTTCGCCAATTTGAACAAAGCCTGTCCTAAGGATATCTTTCCACTTCAAAAAATTGACCAACTTGTGGACTCTATAGTAGGGCATGAGCGAATGAGCTTTTTGGATGCATACCAAGGATATCACTAGATTGCAATGGAAAAGGCCGACCAGGAGAAAACAGTATTCATAATGCCAAAACGAACCTTTTACTACAAAAGAATGCCCTTTGGGCTTAAGAATGCGGGGACAACATACCAAAGGCTGGTTGCCGTGGCAAAGATATTCCACGATTTGATCGGGAAGACGGTAGAAACCTATGTTGATGACATGGTGGTCAAGAGCAAGAAAAAAGCTACCCACGAGGAGGATTTACGATCAGTCTTCGACATCCTATGAAGGTACAAGCTAAGGCCGAACGCTTCGAAATGCTCATTTAGCGTAAGCTTGGGAAAGTTTCTTGGGTACGTTGTGACCGAGAGAGGGATAGAGGCAAACCCGTACCAAATTAAGGCTGTGCAGAAGGTGGAGCTACCCAGCTCGAGGGAGGAGGTACAGAGGTTGACTTATATGCTCGCAACACTGAACCACTTTGTAAGGAGAAGTTTAGATAAGTGCTGACCAATTCCTTGCTCTTAAAAATAAGGCAGAGAAGGTTTGGGACCAACAGTGTGACAAGGCACTTGCACAGATCGAACAATATCTAGGTTCCCTTCATGTACTGTCTATTCCCAGCCCAGGGGAGGAACTGGTATTGTATCTGGCAGTTTCCGAACATGCAATTAGTGCGGCCTTGATGAGGGAGCATGGGAAACAGCACCTACCCATTTATTTCGTCCGTAAAACCTTGATAGATGGTGAAACGAGATACTTACCACTAGAAAAGCTTGCCCTGGCATTGGTAAGCGCCACTCGGAAGCTCAGACACTACTTTTAGGCCCACACAATAAGTGTCCTAACCGAGCATCAATCGCGAGCCATTCTGCAAAAGGTCGACCTGTCGGGAAGGTTGGTAAAATGGGCAATAGAGCTCGGCGAGCATGACATAAAGATAGATCCTAGAAATGCGATCAAAGGCCAGGTGGTGGCCGATTTCATAGCCGAATTCACCCACAAAAAAGAACTAAAGCAAGGCGAGAAAAAACAGGAAGAAGGCAGAGCGGATACCGACGAGGAATGGCAATTGTATGTGGACAGAGCATCCAATTCTAGAGGCTCGGGCTCTGGCATGGTGTTCACTACACCAGTGGGGGCAGTGATCGAAAGAGCTGTGATGCTAGGCTTCACTGCTTCAAACAACAAGGCAGAGTATGAAGCACTACTATCAGGGCCCAGAATCGCCAAAGAACTCAGGATCAAGCGGCTAATAGTCCGCTATGATTCGTAGTTAGTTGCCAATCAACTAACTAGAGAATACCCAGCTCGCGATGAACATATGGTCGCATACGTCGGAGAGGCACAGCGCTTGATCCAGGAGATCGGGAAGAGAATGCACATGCTGACAGCTTGGCCAGCTTGGCTACAGCCGCCAAATCTGAACTAAGGAGGATCCGAGCATAGGAGACCAAAGAGTCATGTGTGCCGAACAGGAGGAGGAGGATCCGAACTGGATGACACCAATAGTAGAGTACTTGAAAAATGGCTCACTCCCAGAAGATGGAAAAGAAGGTTGGAAGGTCAGAAGGAAGGCAGTCATATTTTGGTTGTCACTAGAAAATAGGCTCTACAGACGGTCATACTTAGGACCATACTTGCAGTGCGTAAGCCCTACCAAGGTAGAAAACCTATTATGGGAAATTCATGAGGGATGCTGTGGGGGACACGTTGGAGGATGGAGCTTGGACCACCGAGCTATGTCACAGGGCTATTGGTGGCCAAATATGTAGAAGGACACTCTACAGTTCGTACAAAAATGCGAAAGATGTCAACGCTTTGGCAAAGAGATTCATCAGCCTGCCGAAGACCTGAACTCAATAGCGAGTCCATGGCCATTTGACGAATGGGGGATTGACATCGTCGGGCCGATGCCGAGTCAGCAGGTAACTGCAGGTTCCTGATTGTTGCTACCGATTACTTTTCCAAGTGGGTAGAGGCGGAGCCCCTGGCCCATATTAGGGAAAGTGATGCTAAGAAATTTGTGTGGAAAAACATCATTACTAGATTTGGAATACCCCGGGCACTATGACCGACAATGGGAAATAGTTCGAGGGTAAAGTGTTCAGGCATCTATGCGAACAATATGGCATTAGGCATCACTTTTCAACCCCTGTTTACCCACAAAGTAATGGCCAAGCAGAAAGATCCAATAAGACCTTGCTAGACGGCATAAGTAAAAGGTTGGACGTGGCAAAAAGAGGATGGGTGAACGAGCTTCCTAGTGTCCTAAAGGCTTACAGGACCACCCTGTGGAGGTCAACAGGAGAAACCCCCTTCTCTCTAGCGTATGGGATGGAAGCGGTAATTCCCCTAGGGGTTCGTTTGTCTACACTCATTTACTTATGTAAATGGTGAATATGGGTAATATTTACGCATCAGTCATGTTTGTCTATTAGTATTTATGCATCTTGTGTGTAAATCAGATGTGTGCTCATTCTCACACCAAGATTTGAACACCTGTCCAGGTAGGAAAAGAGAATATCAAGCCATATATGATTTCAAAGAATACCCGTTAGAGGCGGACTGTTTAGTTTTGGGGCAATTTCCGTCAAAGAGGTTCTGGGTTTAAAACCCCTTCCAACTCATTTACAAAGTAATAATAAAAGATACGTCAAGACCGATGAAATCTATGAATGAAAACCCTCCCTGCATCTCATCCCCTTTTATGAAGGTAACTTCTTTCTTTCTTTCTCTTGCCTTGCTATACCAAAAAAAAAATTTTTTATAAAATCTATTTCTATAATTGATTAATATTAGCATAAAGCCGGTGAGATGCATGAGTTTAGTTTTAGGCAAATTGAATAATGAGTTAAGATAATATTGAACTACATATTAATTAATAAAAATATTAATAATAATTCTATTTTCTTAACCATCAGACTATAAACTCATATTTCCTTAACCAAACACGTTGAAATGAATTTTTTTTAAAGTGATCATTGATAGAAATATATATTTTTGAAAAGTATAGTTCATGTTGAAATACAGGCTCTTTTTTAAGGATCTAAAATGGAAATGAAAACTTTGATATAAGTTAAACCTTTTTTTATCTCCTTTTCATATCATTATAGTATAATATAACTAAATGATTAATAAGTATCATTTACAAAATCATTTAATATTACATATACACATATCATTAAACAAACATAGAAAAATGAATCACATGAATAAATGATGCGAAAATAGTGTTATTAGACAAACGTTGTAAAAAGAAACGCATGTGTAAACGTTACATACTTAAATTTTGAATATTCATCTTTTACATGTGTAAATTGTATTTACATATCCCACGCGTAAAAGACAAACGACCCCTTAAAGATTGGGTTGCCAACCATAAGGGCAGAGGCTTACAGTCATGAGAAAAATAAAGAGAGGATTGTCGAATAGCTTGACATGATTGAAGAATGGAGAGAGCGAGTGTTGATCAAATTGGCCACCTACCAGCAGTAACTAGCTCAGAGCTTCCAGAAAAAGCTACGAGAAAGGACATTCGATGTCGGAGACCTAGTCTTGAGAAAGGTGCTCCCGAACACCAAAGACCCCAATCACGGCAAGCTAGGTCCAAGTTGGGAAGGACCATACTGAGTTACCTCCGTCAGAGGAGCAGGAGCTTACCACTTGGAGATGCTTGAAGGAAAGACTTTGTCGAGACCTTGGAACATTGCTAATTTGAAGAAATTTTATTTTTAATCTTTGTACCAAAGGTTGTGTTGTTCTTATACTAAAATGCCTCATTAATGAAGAAACATTTGTTTCAGTTCTTGTACCATGAATGAAATTCTCTTAAAAATATGACCTAGGACCCGCAGTAGGGACAAACCCTATAGAGGTTATCTAGCCAGGTGATGGACCGCGCGTTCATTGCCCGGTGCTACCGAGGTCGGCGAACGTGGGAGTCCGTGGGGTCCGACCCTTTTGAGCCCGGGGGGCAGAAGCGGGTATCAACATTTTTTTTTGTGTGGGTGTGCCAGATTTTCTATTTTACTTGGAATTGCAAGTGGTGATCCAGAGATCGACCTTCGCAAGTAAAAAGAAAATCATGTTCTTTCAAGTTTTTCATTGCACATATATTTAAGAAAAGAGACATTTTCTTGGTTTACCGTGAAAGGCGATTTTTTTGGCATTTATAGCCGATTTTGGCGTTTATAGCCGATTTTTGGCGTTTATAGCCGATTTACAATTCTTATCAATAATGAAAGACCAGAGTTGTGATTTTTGTCTCTTTTAGAAAAATATAAACTACAATGAAAAGCAAGAAAATGAGGATCTAACTTCTCAGGAGATTGTGGGGGACTCGTTCAGATTGACGGTCGCAAGCCATATGTGGATTTTGCCTTCATCCATGCAGATGAGAATAGAGGATGCTCTTGATTTGCTTGGCTTGGCTATAACCTCAGATTTTTAAAGGACAAAGACCAAGAGGAGGTCCTATATCCAATAAAAAGCTAAGTAGGCGGACTGAAAAGCCACGTCTAAGCCCTTGGAGGCAGAAGGAGAAGGCAAGGACCTTGGGGGGGGGGGGGGGTACTCCCAAGGGACTTTTGTCACCTTGTAACGGTGGCAGGTGCAGAACTTCGGCAGAATTTTCTCTCTTTCTTTCTCTTAGATTTTCGATGCCTTTTTTTGTCTGTATTTCCGGATTGTCCGAAGTCTATCTAGAATGCTTGTGATGCTCTCCTATTTATAGGCTCTTAGTAGCCATTTAGGAGAGTTTATGGGCTTTTATTGTCATTAAGCCGCATAATGGGAAGAGTTATAGGATTTAATTCCTTTATTTTGTAACTCCTTTTTCTTGGCTTCTGATTGGCTGGAGGAGATTGATGGCATTTAATAGCCTTTAATCGCCATGATGGGAGGAGTTTCATGGGTTAAATGCCATGAATCAATTGACTTGTAACTCCGGATGCTTGCATCTGATTGGGCCGTCCAAAGAAATGAATTAATGACTGCAATAAAGCTAGTCAATTAATCGCATTAAATGGTCGCCGAGCAGTTGAAGGGTCGCGGGCTGTGCCGCGTGTTCTGGGATTCTTCTGGCGATGATCATCGATGGATTTTCATGTAGATCGACATTGGATAACCATGTAACTTCAGGTATTGGTTGCCAACAGCGGGTCGGTGCCATCTATAATGTCGATTTCTCGATCGGTCGGGTAGAAATCACACTTTTTTGGTTGACCGGTTGGTGATCAATGTTGATTTTAATACTCTTGATGATTGACCCATAATTTTGACGGATGTCAAAGGATTTGGCACCTCAAAAGTATGAATTTTGGAAAATCCTAGGAGTTGAAAGCTTCGAATCGCGAAAAATGACGAAAAACGGGCCTTCCGGGGCCAACCTGGCGATTCCGGGCTCCATGGTCGCCGGCGACCCTGGGGTTTGCTACCCTGGGGGGAATTTTCCCCCTTTTGTCCTGTTTTGCTGTCGTTTTTAATGTTTTTCTATTATTTTTTCTTCTGTATTTTTTCTTGACATCTTTTATCATTTATTGGCCTGATTTCCCTTTAGAAAACTTGATGAGAATCCTTGCATCTTGGAGTGCAAAGTTTCCGATTTTTCGAGAAAGCCGAAGACTTTGTCGCGTAGAGTTGCTGATTTTCCTTCAGAAGCTGAAACTGGGTCAAACGATGTCGGAATGACCAAAAATTTGGGGTGAAGCCTCCTGAGCAATAAATAAGACCAACCATAGGCTTTTTTTTTGTTGAGTTTTGAAACCGTTTGGGGTCCTATTGCCAGTAGACTTGTTTTTATCGAGATGAAGATGTCGCGGCTTGATGTGCGGTCAAATGATGTCCGATTGACATGAAATTTGACAGGAAACCTATTGGAGTCATTTTAAGATGATCCATAGGCTCTATCTTGGAAACCACGGTCCCAGGGAGCTTCGCCGCCGAGAGGCCTGATTTGGCTTCCGAGCGTCAAAGTATGGTCAAATGTTGTCGAAATGACCTGAAATTTGACGTGTAGCCCTTTATAAGCATTTTGAAGCCGTCCATGTGCTCTTTCTGATGAGTGATGGCCTCGGTGGTTCTCACTGCCGAGAGGCTTGATTTAGCTGTTCGAGGGTTGATGTAGGGTCAAACGTTGTTAGTTTGACTTGGAACTTGACGTGGAGCCTTTTGGATGTATTTTGATACCATCCATAGGCTCTGATAGAAGATTTGGTGTCTCTGATGCTTTCGCCGCAGGGAGCTCCTTTTCAGCTGCCGGAGAAGCGAAATTAGGCCAAATGATTTTGAAATGGCTTGAAACTTCTTGTGTACTCCTCTTTTGGCTGTCTTGAAGGATCTTGCAGTTTTTGTTTGATTCTGACAAGATTTGATTTTTTGGAAGTAGCATTGCCTATTTGTGGCAGGTTGCGACTTCATGCAGCCTTTTGGATCTTGAAGAGGCAAAGTGACATTTTTGGTGTCAACACCAGGCTCAGGCTAAGGCCTCAGAGTAAAAAAATAAGGGGTAACCCAAAAATCCACTACTTTGTACCGAAGGATAGAAAAAACCTAACTGGGAAGATCCCAAACTAGGTACCCTGCACTGATCTCCTTTTTAACTAATAGCTGAGGCATGACGATAGCATTAGGCTGAAGAGAGAGTTTGGAAGGGACCGACAGTGGCTGCGGAAACAAATGATAAATCATCAAAAGAAACTAGCATTTCATTTAACAGAAAAACATAAAAAATGTCATAACCAGCCCACAGCCCGGGTAATCAGGCAAAACAAGTCAAAAGGGAACACATTCCTTTTTGGGAATCAAAGACTGGAGGAACAGGCTCAGCAGTAGGGGTGTCACTTTTGCCCCCAACCACACCAATGGGCGATGCAACCTCGTCGACCTGGGGCTGAGCAGGGGACTCAACGGACGGCGACAGGGCGGAGTCTCCTCGGACTGAGCCGCGTATTTGGCCCAGAGGTGGGAATCCTCTGTTATGCCGGCATCTCAGAGACCTACGTCATAGCCTCGCTTGAACACGAGGACCTTGATCTGCTCAACCTGATGCAAAAAAAAAGTGCTTCAACTTCCTCAAATTAAGCATCCTTCGATCTCTTTATAGTCTCTCTCATCTCATCTTCCTTCTCGACCTGCCTGGAACGGAGAGCCTCGAGCTCCATCTCTGTCGTAGTAAGACGGCTCAAAGCAGCAACTGCCTTGGCCTCCACAACCTTCACAACATTGGAGGAGGTAACGGCATTGTATTCGGCTAAACGCCGATCAGCCTTGGAACCCACAAGTTCCTTTTCTAGGTCCTCTACCTGCTTCTGGAGTTTCTCCAAGCGATCAGAAACAGTGAACCATTTTTGGAGCCCCTGAAAATAAGAAATTAAAGGGAGAAATAGAGAGAGACATCGTTAGGAGGACTTCAAAGGGATGAGTCAAGTAATATGAAGCCGACCTACCAGAAGGCATTGCTAAACTCTTGTAGACACGAGCTCATGGCTAGGCAAAGCATTGTGTAGGTTCATGTCAGAAGGGAGAAGAACGGATTTGGCCAAGTAAAGTGCCAACGACGGGGAACCTCACCCAAAGATGGACTTGGTCCCCGGAAGGAGCCGAATGAACTCTTCCATCCCGAGGAAGAACTTGACTGAGGAGTCAAGGGAGGCAGACAATCCTCCAACCACATAGATAGGGAGTAAGCATCGTCGACAGATTTAGCTGAGGGTTTACCCTTAGCCTTTGGCATGAACAAATCATGATGGGGCTCCGGGGCAAGCCTTTTTCCAAGTATAGACGAGGGGTCTGAAGGGGGAACTTTACCAACTCCAGAGGTTGGGAGATCACCGAGGCTATCAAAGAGGTTCTTCGATTTGCGCCGAGACATGGCGGAGGAAGGCTTTCCGGTGTCCGAAGAGGAGGAACCGTCCGAGATGTTCAAAACTGGAGTTCGCTCTTAGTCGAAGAAAGAGGAAGCGCTAGAAGGAGCGACAAGCCGTGACGATCTCTTAGTGCCGGAGGTCTGCTTCCGAACAGGGGTGGTTTGCTTGGTAGGCTAAGGTGGAGCAGAGGAATTCCGATAAGCAGAAGATTGGGTGCTAAAAGTACTACCTAGATTAGAAGACCTGGGCACTTTCACGATAGGGGTCTTTCTTCGCTTAAAAAGAGGATTGGATTCCAGAGGCTCGTGCTAAGATGGGATGGCCAGGAAACTGTCGTATGAATGATCGTATCCAAGCAATAGGTGAGCAGCTCGGCCCCAACCCTTAAGCTCGAGAGGCCCACGAAACTCGAGCACCCTCTTCAGTTCCTCTATTCGAATAAGAGGCTGAGGAATCCGATTGATTGTTGCATCTAAAAGAAGGGAAGGAGAAAAGATAGTTAGTAAATGAAATAGAGGGGATGGAAAAAGAGGAAAGTGCCTGAAAGAAAGGGGGCTGACCTGGGAAGCCTGGGGTTCAAGGAACTTCTCGTTTGATCCCACCCCAGGTGGTAGGTGTCTCCCAGTTTTCGCTCACAACAATAAAATCCCCTTTACTGGGTTTGTTTGAATCCGGGAGGTAATGAACAAGGAACATGCCAGGATCCCGGGATTTCAAATAGTAAATCGATTTTCTGTTGTTCAGAGGGATGAGATCATAGCAAGATAGGATGTCGAATACCCCAAGGCTTGTGCCAAGCAACCTGTTTAGCGCGGCAACCCCCATGATAATACGGAACAGATTGGGGGCACACTGAAGGGGGAAAAGGTTTGCTAATGAAAGGAAATGAACGCAGAGAGGATCTAGTGGAAACCTGACGCCACCTTCTACGATGGCTATGGTGGGGAAAGGCATCCCTTCACGGGACCTCTCCTCAAGGGACTCATTAGGTAGCGAAGCACACACCTGAACGGCCGGAGGCATATTGTACATATTCCTAAAGTCAGAAAGCCCTTCCAGGTTACTAAGAAGGTCCTTTAGATTTCCCATCTAAAAGAATGAAAATAGAGAAGAATAGAACTTACCGCAGGGGAAATGAAGGATGAAGAGTTGAAGGTAGAAGATCGAAGCCCAAGGGGGAGGATTTAAAGGGTGAAGGCGACGATTCAGGCGAAATGGGAAAGCAGGGAGTTGAAGCGGTTCTAACTGATGGCTTTATGCGAGAAGAGGATGCGACAGATGAAGAAAGGAAAAGATGTCTGATAGCTGGAAGACGGGAGGATTAACTTGGATCTACCACGCGTCCCGAAAAAATCTCAAGCCTCCCTTTTCCCTAGAAAAATGAAGAGGTAAAGGGTGGCTTGGGGGGTGATTGTGGAGGGAAAAGTTTAAATAACTTGAGGACGGGTTCAAGCCATGTCAGATCCAACCTGCGAAATGGACCCAACCTGCAAAACAGACCCTACCTATAAAATTAGCACCGGAAGGAGGGATCATCCGCTGTAAGACCAATTCAAGCAAAGCAGGGACAGTTGGCAGAGGGGAGAGAAGAAAGAGCGGGAGTGGGGAAGGAACATCCCATGAGCGTGGGCCATGATCTTCTCACGTACCTTAATGGGGGAGGTTCGAAGGATTATGGGTCGAGGAGCATCATGAATCTAAGGAAGAATGAAATAAAGGGGGAAAGAGATGAAGGGTGAGGTATGCCAAAAATATATTCAAAACTAATAATTAGATCAATTTCCAATCTCGGTTGTTGACTTAAGCATCGGAGGGAACTCGATCAGACCAACCGATCAAGACTTCTTTGTTTGAGTTTTACAGGGCCCATCCGGAGAATCTTACTCGAACCAAAAAGGAGGATCTGTTGACATTAACAGGTAAACCTACCTGTCCATCTTGAACTCATCTCAATTTTTGACTCTACAAAACGTATGCTTAAATATGGTGGGACCAACTCCTATTCAAACAAAGGATGGATTGCCAAGATGCCCATATCTTACTAATAGAGAAAGGCCTTTGTCAAAATGCCAGGAAGGGAGAAATGTCTCTTAGGTGAGACCACAGTTATCTAGTTCGATCAAAAGGGCTTCGAACTCCGAATAATTCTAAGTTTCATAAATAAATTAGTTTGGGTTTGAACTCCGAATAGTTCTAAGTCTCATAAAAAAGTAATCCAGACCTTTGGTAAAAGATTATCTCTCTTTTATTTACATTTCTATAAAAAAGCAATCCAGACCTTTGGTAAAAGATTATCTCTCTTTTCTTTACATTTCTTTAATTTCTTTCTTTCCATTTTTTTTTTTTTTTTTTTTTTTGTTTTGCTTCTTTCCTAAGTGCCGCCGTTTTTTCCTTTTAGGTTTTGTGGCTTTCATAGCAAACTCAAATTATTCATCCATGAATACTTAGGATTCTTTAAAAATAATATTTTTTATTTATTAAAATAAAGTTTTTAATTATCATTTTCATCATTCTCCCTTTTTTTTTATAATTCTTTTCTACCAGTCTTAAAGTTAGATAACATTATTGTTTTATTCTAAGTTTCATAAATAAATTAGTTTAACTTTGGGCCCAAGCTTAACACAAACTTTTTTTTCTAAATATATAGTTTTTTATTTTTAATTGTTTAAAAAAAAACTAAACTTGATTAAATTTTTAATTTTTCTCCATAGGTTGCCAAAGGCGTTTGTTGAAGAGCATTGTTCTTATGTCAATAAATTTCAAAAAAAAATCTAGTTTTTTAAATAAAGATTATTTTCCCAAACGTCCAAGAGTGACATTTCATTAAATTATTTATTGAAGCAACACCTTGGGCCCACTTTAAAAATATAATTTTCTCTTAATCCAATCTTTCCTTTCCAAAAATCTTATTTTGGCAAGAGCATTAAATCTTTAGGTCGTCTTTTTTATTTTTAGTCAAATATGATATAGATCATAAGCATTACATATCACTTTATCCAAAGATATACACTTGATTATACTTTCTTAAGATTTCTTCAGCACACTTACCTATTTTCTCTTTTAAAATATAATTTATATTTATTCTTTTATCTTTTAACGTTTTGCATTCTTTTCTTCCATTTCTAAATTTCAAACATCTTGTTGTCATTTCAGCATATTAATATACTATTTTTCTTTTAGTAGGGCCCGGGTTGGGCCTTGGCCTTTTTCACTAGTTCCAAAATAAAGATTAATGTCTGTTTTAAGAAGTAAATAGATGTAGTCCTAAAAATGATTCTTTCTTCTAAACAATGTTAGGAAATTGGAACTGAGCTACATAGTGGTGACAGTGCAAATATGAATTTGCTAAATGTAATTGTGAAAAGTCAGCCTTCATAAAGTAAGATCTTGTTGAGGTCAACGTCGACCCTCGCTCCTGAACCGTTATAATTGTGGTCGAGACCCTCCCCCCACCATAAAACCATTGTTGTGCCGTTTTCCATCACCAATTGGTTTTGGGATAAGTGGTAACTCAATGGGGTGTAAGATCCTACGAGTGATATCAAAGCTTAGTAGGTCGGTTGTTCGAGCAGTAAATCTTTTTAACAGTTCATCTTTTAGGAATTTCCAAGAAGGATGTAGCCTATCTGATTTAAATGATGTAGCATGTCACACACCCAATGAAAACTTGGGAGAGTGGGGCATATTATTCTTAAAAAGCCATAGAAAATGCATTGTAGTTTTTGAGATGTAACAAATTTTTGTAATTAGTTAATTATACAGTTCCTATTTGTATTATGGTTCAGAGTGTTTTATTCACATAATGTCAATATTTTTAACTAAACTCCAAAATTTAAACAACCTATCATGGATGGTGGATCCTATGATTCATTATGCTGTAGCTTGAAAACTACTCATAGTGATAGGACGACCTAACAAAAATCAAATAAAGTGAAATGACAAAAGTGGCTGGTCCATCATCTCATTCACAGTGATAAAAATTTGTTAAGAGAATAGGCACCTGATTTTCAAAGCTTGATTTCTCTTTTCTATTTGGGTCGTGAGCCTTACTTCCTTTCCAAGGGGCTTCTTTCTCAATATCCCCTCTCGACTCCCTTGATCTTACATCCTGTGATGGCCTGACAAACACAAATGTCATGTTCCTTTTTTTTTTTTTCCTTTTTCAGACAATCTTATTTACCCAATCTAACCTATTTTCCTAAGATCGAACCTATTCTTTTGAAGGCGCAATTGGCTGATAGTTACCGTCTCCAAATTCTTAATGTATTGGATTTGGCCCCTGATTCTATGGCCATCTGGTGTGGTACACTGCACCAATCTGGACCAACTGCTTGTGGGGCCCATTGATTGCATTGACTATTGTTCTACTTGTGACGGCGGTCTGAAATGACCGGGTGATTGCAATAGTACTTTCAATGGACCTATAAATGGAGAATATAGAGATTGCCTAGTTGGTTGGGAACCCCACCTTTCACCCAAATGACTGCGGATTGATACCTGGGGCCTCTCCATTCATTTGTTCGTGTTCCCTCCCTCTGTGTGTGGACATCCTCTCCTTGCATGTGCAAGTTCCCCCTTCTTGCATGTGCAAGAGTGACCTCTCCTTGCTTGGGCAAGTACTTTCTGCCTGCTTGTGTGGGTGCTCTCATGGATACAAGCCCCTTTGCTGTGGGCAGGAAAAAGAAAGGGGTATATATAATGAACTATATAAGGTCATTGCTTTGAAGAAACGGTAAGAGTCTCGGGTGTCATAGGTGATAGCGTAGGTTCGAGGCCTGCGAGCAGCGACCGTGCTGCATTGGGTGATGACCTTTTATATATAATGAATACCCAAAACGGTATAAAACATTTGGCAAGAGCTACTAAATTCCTAGCAATTCATGGAAAAGGGCTACTTATGAATTATGTGAGGGGCAAAAGGTGAAGTGTCAAAGGTAGAGATATACAATGGACCAAAAACTCCAAAGGTGAAGGGCAGGCTGTCAATAAATTCCTTATAGAGGAGGGATATTTGATGGTCAATTGTAAATCGCCACCCTTGATCTTTCAGTTTTAGAAGCAATTTTTTTGCTGTGAATGCAGGAACTGCCAGCAAAATGCAAAAGATAATCTCAAATGTAAAAATGAACATCTGAACAAGTTATGAGTAAAGCACTTGAAATAATCAATACCTTAGTAAACTATTGCCAAGATCTCCTGGGTCATTTTGTGAACCTTCAGGTGATAAAAGCATCTCAACATCCATGCAGTTGTTTGAATTTCTGTACATCTGTTCATAAATCATTTTTTTCCAACAAAGGATTAACTTTTGTTCTTGGAATTATTACCAATGTCACGAATATTTACAACAGATGAGTGCCACAAACGTGCAAAAAAAAAAAAAAAAAAACAGAGAAAGTAATTCAATGAGTTCAAATCGGCAACGTGTCTAGGCATTACAACTTGTACCTTTACTTAACTACAATTAAATTACATATGTATTCATTTATCACCTTTTTTCAGACCTATCTAAATGAGGGACTGAAAATGGCCTCATTTATAAACTATTTTTGCACCTCATTTATAAGTAACATGCATAAATGAGTGCAAACCGACTTCATCACAAGTATCCATTGCATGTGCATCCACTACACCAAAAATGAAAAATTGGAACGGATTACCGTTCTTAATCCGTGTGTTCCTAATCCGTTCATCCGTTCCTAAACCGTTCCTAATCCGTTCATCCGTTCCAAAAACAGGAAATTGGAACGGATGAACGGGTTAGGAACACACGAATTAGGAACGGTAATCCGTTCCAATTTTTCGTTTTTGGTGTAGTGATCTTTTACGCATGTAAATGACCAATAACCCCTAATGTTTGAGGACTCATTTGCTTCCACATTATCCTAGTCCAAGTTGTGACAAGGTACATCTTTACTACTATCTGTATAGATTCCTAGAGCCGTACATCCGGAGAGACTGGCGAATTTTAGTTCCAAAGCATGTTTGGGGAATACTTAATGATGACATTTTAAATTTTAAATTTTTATTTAATTCTTTTCTATGAAATTGAAGTTTTAATCAAGTTTTTTTCTCTCTCTAGAAAAGTAAAAACCAAGCAAAAACAAAGACAAGACACCCACAAAACAAAAAAGTACAAAACACATCAAACCCAAAACCAGATCTTGGAGGTCTTTCTCCCTCCCAATTTAGTGAAGTTCTAATCAAGTTGAGAGGCCTTTCTTAAATTAATTTGGCTGGAATCACACATACACAGATGTAATCTGCAGGACTCTAATTTTAAAACTTTTTTTTTTCCTTTTGGCATCCATTTCGGTTTTGCCCAGTATGATGTGAAAATGATGCAAAATATGAAATTCTCGAAACCATTTCAGCAACGAACTTTGATGGAAAGGGAAAAAAAGGAAAGGGTGATAGCTTCTCAAAACCATCTCATCACTCTTAAATTTCTCGTCATACTTACCCAAGCAAATTAATCCAACCAAAATAAGAAATTCCGTACCACTATATATTAATTACTTAATTTCTTAGAACCTTGCAACTAGAGTAAGTAATCACTTGTCCCAAACGTTCTTTGTAATCAGTATCAAAGTCTGGAGAGTTCCACTCACCAAAGTTGAGATGGCTGATTATATTTTTCGAGTCGCTTACACTGAAATCTGTGTGAATGGTCACAATATAATAGTCGACACTACAGATTGGAAAATGGAGCTTATAGTTAGAAACACCCTATCCATGTAATGTATTTTTCTGCCGACGCTTGCCTATTACTACCTTATAGATGATCCCGATGTTTTCTGTACTGTTCTTGAGTTTTTATAGTATAATTAATTGGTCCCTTCTTAAAATAAAAAAAGGCACAAACATGCAAATCAGGTGGCACAAACTAGTAAGACAAATTAGCCAACACTCAAATGAATAGAATATCATGTGAGGAGTTTAAGGATCTCTTTTACTAAAGGGAGCTAATAGTACCTGGAGATGGCTTTTGACATGAGATATTCCCAGTCCTTTCACACCCATCAGCTGCAATATACGCTTTGGTGTAGCTTCTGGAATAAGAAGAAGAAAAATCACAAGTGCTACAAATCATCTTTTGATGCTTAAATTTCCTACTTTTCTTTTATTTTCTTTCATGAGGTTTTCATGGGTTTTAGTACTTATGGATCATGACATGTACTTTGCCTTTAATCAATCGAAATCATCCAAAGTCAGGTCATACAATTAAAAACGGCTCTTCATATTGCCATGTACAAAGTGAAATTTACATTTTCTTATGTTCAATGACAAGTACAAAATCATATCTTATGATATACATATAATTTCCTATAATTTGCAAGCGTTTGTTGCCTATTTAGCTCTTTTGGATCTGGTTCAGGTCCATTGTATTGGGCAGTTCGGTTGATCTTCGATGTCAATTATTCATTAGGCCATGTTTCCCTTCATTGGCCATTGTTCCTTAATAATATGATCCAAGTGATCCACTCAATGGCCTACAAAGTAGAGGGCCTATATCAATCTTGATCAGAAAAAATCTAAGATAATTAAGATATCCATTCCAACATGGTCTCTCTCTCTCTCTCTCTCTCTCTCTCTCTCTCTCTCTCTCTCTCTCTCTCTCTCTAATGGCCTGCGCAGTAGTTGGTTGCATAGGCCAATAATTGGATGGCTGGGATCATCCATTGAGTATGATGTAAATAAGGAAGGACCTTTGAAGGAGGAGGAGAAGGTGGAGGAGGAGGAGGGAGAGGAATTCTTGTGAAATTTCATGCATAAAAGCTTACTGTATGGTCCCCCAAGACAATTGACGGCTTCGATGAAGTGGCCATGAAGCTCCGGGGTCCATCGGAGGCGTGGAACCTGAGATCTTCTGTAGTTTCTTACACCAGTTCTCTCAGACTCGCTCATTTTTGTTCATTGAGAAGGAGAAGCTTATTATAAGAGCTTGGACGGTGTAAGTTAGGCATGACAGGATTCTTCACTAGAAAGATGAGATGACTTTAAGGGTTAAAGAATAGAACAAAAACTAGTCTTTGACCATGAAGTTTAGAGACCATGGCCATTCAAAACATGCTACAATTATTGCATACGGGTGTGGAATTCTAGTAAAATCCTTGCATGGGGTGTGGAACACATTTCACATGCCTTCACTTCTATATTATAAATGGCACATTAATGCTGCTTGTCTTTTCTGAAAAACTAAAATGGCTTTTTTTTTTTTTTTCTTTTTCTGGTACAGAAAGGCCATGTTTAGGGATATCGATGTATGCTTGTTGTGGTGAAGATATAAACCATGTATTAGAAAATAAAAGAGAAAAGAGAATTATTATCATGTTCAACTTTTTGCCCTTTTGTCTACCTCTTCTAGTGACGCCGTATAATCGATACCTGAGGCAATAAATAATAAAATTATACCTGCTCAAAATTATTTTCCTCTCATTTGTTAGCTCTGGGCTAAATTACACTCCACTAAGAGTTGGGCTTAGTGATTGTCCTAAAACAGGGTTGAAAATATAAATTATTCTCCACTATTATTTTTACTTGAAAAAAGCAAAGATGTTAACCGAGTATCATATCCACCGGGACAAAAAGGATAAGTTGTGTTGGTTTCAAAATTCTTAAACTAATTCTAATAGAAAATACAGTGTTGATTCTTAAACTAATCCTATTAGAAAACGAAGTGTTGGTTTGATTGGTTGTAATTCCTTAATTAACAAATTAACATACAAGATTTTGATCTAATCATAAAAAAGTCTTAGGATATGAATCCACCTTAGCCTCGTGCAATGAAGAATATAGATCTAGGGTTTCACTATCAATGCTTTCAAGACTCGTTCTGGTTACAAACCTTCACAGAGTCAACAAATATGGTGCGCGGGTTTAGATATGGGAATAACCTATCTCTATGGCATAGATTATCCTAGTTTTAAATCCACACACATTCAAGCACCATATTAATTATATGACTGGTATTCCAAACTACAAGAATAAAATACCAAAACTAGATTTTGCATTAATAAATAGAATCGAACATTGGATAACATGAATGTCGTATAATAAAAGCATTCAAAATAAAACCCTAAAACCTATACATCACCATAAACACAAAGCTAGGGCTTCATCACAACTTTAAGATGGAGACTTAGTTACTCATGGCGAGAGTTTGACGAAGAATCTATGACGAAATCCTCATAGGCGCTCTTCCAAATCTCCCAAACCAGCCTCCAGAACTTTTAATCAAAACGCACTGGGGTGGTATCCCCATCTGGTCCGGGCGTCCGGACGCCCCATACTGGGCGTCTGGATGCCCGGAGGCAGTGGAATGGGTGTTCTCTGTGGCCGGGCGTCCGAACGACCGGTGGCTGGCGTCCGGACGCCCTCCTCCCGATGTCATATCTCCCTCAATATAGCTCTGATTTATACAATCTTAGACTCCACGCATATCTACTTGAAAAGAGCTTTTCAACGGTATGTAGATTGCACTAATTCGACACTTGAGTTGAAAGTTATGACCATTTCAATTTGCTGCCCCTGAAAATTCCGAAAATAATGGTGTAATTAAAGGAACTTCCATGTTGGCATGCTATGGGATGAGTGGGACCATGTTGGACGTCCAAGGCATGTTTAGACTCTTGCTTTGCTTTCTTATTTGATTCTCTTCCCATATTTGGCACGCTTTCTTACTTGCAACTCTGGTTTGTCATGATTTGTGAGGTTTCTTCCATTTTAGCTATGAAATACTCTCCTTATACATGTAGTGCCTAAAATAATAAAATAACATAATTAAGCTAATTAATCTCATCCGACGATATAACCAAGTCCTCATTGAGGTGCCTGAAATGTATCTTTTAGGCTCTCATCACACTCCCTAAACTTACACCTTGCTAGACCTCGAGCAAAGCTAAAACAAAAGGAAAAACCAACTAAGGCCACTTTCGTAGGGAGCACGGCTGCACTTAGCATATGCAGCAAGCCTTTAAACCTCTAAGTTCCCCCTAGAGGATGGGTTATAGTCCGGTGAGGGTTTGCAGTGAATGTACCCGCAAAATTTCTAAAACACAAAAAAGAACAGGGAGACTTTTCCCAATTAATATCTACGAACACCGGATATTCTTGATTATGGGGTTTTCAATGCACATCTCAAATTTGGTTCACAAATCCTATATGTTGGTCAGAAATCCTCAAAATCATGTTGGAAAAATTGATCGTGCTCGGTGAAAATTGTGTATATATAGAAGCAGGAGAGCAAAAAACGATCCACTAAAAATTTACAAGAAAACACAACTTCTTCTTCTTCTTCTTTCAAGTTCCTGGGCCACCAAACCTCAGTAAAAGTTAATACGATTCCTCTCAAGGCATTTATGGTGGCTTTCACACCATTGTTTTTCAAAGGCCGTGACAACACTATTTTAGTTATTTTCTTTTCTTTTCTTTTTTTTTCACACATATGTGACTGTGCAATGCCTAGGTCCCTTAAGCTTTCCAAATAATCCATGTAACGAGGATTCGGCCAATGACTCCCAAACCAGATGGCTTTAAGGCACTAGGTATGTAAACACCCCTATGGGCTTACTGGCTCAGGTTCAAAAGGTTACGAACCCAAACTGGTCACAACTTTTTTTTATTTTCTTTTTATTTTCAAGACTTCTAATAAATACTTTTTTGTGTTTTTTTTTTCAATACGGCCCCCAACAATAGGCAGCCCTTTTCATATGCCCGAATTAATTCACCGATTTGTGGATGAATTCACTCAGTTGAACCAGGATACTGTATGACCGAGGGTTGGCTTTCCATCATAATAATTTTAAAGTTCTCACAAGTATGGAAATCATAACTTCACATTTCGAATTTTCTATATAATAGGTGTTAAGTGAGAGATCAACAATTCGACAATTTCTCAAAAACTCTTATCTAAAAGCAAGATAGTGAACCCTTTTTCTCTTTTTCCTCACAAAATAAAAGTTCCAAAAGTCAAGGTATCTTCATTTCATGAAAATCCTCTTAAAAATCCCCCGAAAAACTAACAAAAGGAGCAAAGAATCTAACTATTTTTTTTATTTTTTATTTAGTAAAAATAAAGGAAAAGAATAAAGGAAAAGAACAAAAATAACTAAGACTAACTCAAAGGTTAATACCCCACCCCCCAACTTATCCTAACATTGTCCACAATGTGCAGCACAATAAAGATGAGATATAAAGGATAAGGAAAGTAAAGGAAAATGAAGGATATCACCTGGGTACCGCTTAACATAAGGTGGAATATAGGAAAATAGGTATGGCACCCCCCAATCAGACCAAAGTACCTGTTGAATGTTAGCGACAAGCAACAAAAACAAAAAAAAAAATCCTACGAAGTACAATCCAAACTTGCATAAAGACATGACTCAGCACTTCTTTCATGTCTACCTCCTTTATTTGATCTTCATGAGCGTCAGACAGATCAGGAGCAATAATAACAGGCAAGGTATTCTCAGGTTTAAGAGCGTTTTCCATTAGCTCATAAAAAACATTGACTGCAAAGCAGTCTTCCTTGTCTGGAGTTTGATGAGAGGGCCTAAAAGCATTCAGCCTCACTTTCATATTACCGAAGGAAACATCCATAACTCAAGTTCGGCAATTAATGTTCGCATTGGCCGTGGCCAAAAAGGGACGGCCAAGAATGACAGTAGTGCGTTTCTTCGGGTTTTGTAGTGGTTCAGTATCAAGGACGATGAAATCGATAGGAAAATAGAACTTGTCGACCTTGACCAGAACATCCTCAATTAATCCCCGGGGTACCCTGACAGATCTGTCAGCAAGTTGCAAGGTAACCTGAGTGGGCTTCACTTCCCCAGCCCAATCTGCTCATACACCAAGTAAGGCAAGAGATTGACACTCGCTCCAAGATCCAATAATGCATGATCAATGATGTGACTCCCAATCGTACAAGTAATGGTAGGAGTGCCAGGATCTTTCAGCGTAGGAGGAGTGTCATTATGAAAAATTGAGCTCACTTGCTCGTTGAGCAAAACCTTCTTTGGCACACGAGATTTAGATTTGCTCTTTTAAGTGCACAAATCTTTCATAAATTTAGCATAAGAAGGCACCTGCTTGACAGCATCCAGTAAGGGTAGGTTGATCTTTACTTACTTGAACACATCTAGCATTTCATCCATGGTGGCTCCCTTTTTACTAAAGGCAGAGGGTGTGATGTAAGACCCCGACCCGAGAGACCTCGATTAGTATTAATTAAGTGATGCTTTAGCTTTAAGTGTGTTTAGTAGATTTTGATTTAGTTTTGAGTTAGAATATATAGCTTTTATATTAGCTTTGGAGAGTTTGGAGAGCCTGATTGATTTGTGGGACCTTTTGGGGGGTTCATGTTTCGAATTCGCGTGAACTTGGGGGTTTATTCATGATTTCCTAAATTATATTTTTAACCCCATTTGACTTATCTTGTTAATCCCTACAACTTTCATGTTGACATCGTTCCCGTTCGAGAGCCCTAAACTTGACTTTTCTCAATTTGAGGGCAAAATAGTCTTTTTACCTAAAATCTGGACATGATTTTCAATACCACCAAAACTTGCATAACATATACTTTTTGGAAACTAGATATTTCGTCGATCAACTTTGTCTTCTCCGTCGAATTCATTCGAGGTTCCGAAAGCCATGTTATTAGCCTAACCACCTTCTTAAGTTGTGGACCTCACCTCTAGTTGCTATATAAGTGGAGTCTCTCCTTCTCATTTTCCTTTCTAGCTCAAATCTATTGGAGAAGAGGAAGCTACAGCTGCCCTAGGGCTCTTTCCCCTCATTCTTCTTGCTTCTCCATCTTTAATCCACTCCAACCTTGCACCCATTTGAGAAATAATCCTCACCATCTTCCCCCTCACCTCTAGATCTTCATTTTGACACCATTGGAGAAGAAACTCAGCTTCTTTGAGCTAGTTTTGGTTATTTGAAGCACTTCCAAGTAAGTGATCATCCCAATCTTCTAGATTCATGTTCTCCTAGCCCTAGAGAGGGTTAATCTTGGTTATTGCAAGCTTTCCCTTCCTATTGTTTGGTTTTGGTGGTTTTAGGGTTTGTTTTTGGGGATTTTGTGTAGGTTGGGTGTGTTAGCTTGGAGAGGTGATTAGTGGCTTGTTTTGCTTAGCTTTGGACCTAAGGCAAGTGGATGAATGGGTTGATTTCATTATTTCTTGCTTATAAAATTAGAACTCTTACTAATTGCTTTCACCTATGTTGTCTTTATGAGTCTTAATGGTTTTGGAAATATGCATATTGATAGGCTAATATCTATTAATTATTTTCTTGAAAACATATGCATTATTGTCTTGTTAAAAGATCATTTATGGATTTTCATTAATGGAGTTTGCCTTGCATTGAATGAAGTGGAAGTGATTGAGGAGTTAATGTTTTGATAGAGTGATTGTTGGGGGAGTGAATGGTGGATTGAATGGGGTTTAAATGAGGTTTTGAGACCCTCAAATGTATGTATAAAAGGATGCACAAAAGAGGATGGAAGGAGGAGAAGAAGAAGAGCCTAACTGTACACAGAAAATAGATTTCTCGACAGTTCACTCGAGCGACCTTGACACATCGCTCGAGCGAACCCGTCACAGAACCTTGTTGGCTCGAGCCAACCTGATCCGAGTAGGTCCGCTCGAGCGAACCCCAAACAGAGGGCAGTTCTCCTGAGCGAACTTCCCGGTCCGCTCGAGCGAACTGCCTGTCATGCCCGGGTCAATACTTGAAGACTCGAAACATTGTTGTTAGGCTTGGGGAGGTATTGTTTGGAGCCCCAATGCAATGTAAGGACTTGTAAGGCATCATATGAAGTCCGAAGGAAGGAGAAACCCCATTATGGAGACTCATTGAGGATTTTCTAGGTTGGTCAATGTGTATAAGGACCCGGGATGTCCCTAATTCTTAAAGAGTACCAATTTATATCATAACCGACATACGAAACCCTATTCACATTGGCCCAATCTTGAAACCTCAATGCCTAGCCCGAAAATGTATGAGGATCCACTCGTATTTGATTTTTAACTAAACTTTTACTCATGGATTTCAAACCCACGATGTGTGATTATACTTGTCCCGAGAGCATTGTTTTAGTATATTGCTGATCCGTTTAGACCCGTCCCAATACTAATGTGTTTTGTACCTATGAGTACCGTGCCCCGTTATGTGTATTCAATTGTTTCGATTTTTCGCATGTTACCTATGAGTCGGCACCACTAAGCTTGGATAACCTTACCGGTTTGATCCACCGGTTTGGAGATCCCCCTTCTGTTATACCAGCTGCAGCATGGTTCCCGCCTCGCCCCGATATACCCGGTGCGCTACCGTGGTCCCGCAGAGTATTATATGTATTTATTGTATAAAATCGTTGACTCTCCTCACCTCGTGTGACTGAGATCAACGTCATTGATTGTCCTCACCTTGTGTGACTGAGGTCAATGTCCCGATGTGCTCTCATCACTTTTGTGAGAGAGGATTTATCTTTGTGTGGTTGCCATCTTGTTAGTTTCCGAATCTTTGTTACTTTACATGTTTTATTGCATATGTACCTCTTTTAAATGATGTATTCTTCTTTTATGAAATTCATTATTTATCCAGGTTCCATTATATTCTAAAGGCATTATTGTTTTAAATTATTATTATATCTTTTCACCCACCTGTCAGACCGTCGTGTCTGATCCATTTATTTTGATACTCATGTCCCGAACCCATTGCTATTGAGGAGGAGCCTGAGGAGGCGGTTGGTGAACCGCAATGAGTAATCAAGTGGCAAGCGGACGATGTCATGTAGACATCCGATCTAGCTTTGAGAACGACACTTTTTGGGTTATGTTTATCATCTTTTGGGTTTATTCTAATTGGATGTATTGGCCTTTGTTGGCCTTTATTTTGGGAAAATCTATAAAACTGATCTTTTGTTTAAACTTTAACTTTACCTTTGAGAATTATGCTGATGATCATTGCTCATTCTGATATCTAGTCATATTTACTATGAATCAATCTTGCCTAAGGCATAGAATGACACTAATATGATTTACTACACGCTTCCGCATATCTCGAATGTGAATTTGATATGTCTATGTGTAAATGATTGGGATGTGTAATCCTCACCGCGGAACCCTGTGGGAAATCACGTACACGGATAAATGTATTTCATAATTCTGTATGCGGATTAGCCAACCAAAAGATGCAAGTGGCGCGGCATCATTAGTCCGATCTCGGATTTGGTTCCTTAACCCGGTCCGAGGTCGCGACATGTGCTAAGAAAAGTGGGAAAATGGGCTTTAGGAACATATGGGGGTGCTACAGCCGGGACAGATGAAGAACTGGGAGGGGTGACCTCATTTCCATTAAAGACCCTTTCAGCCCTAGAACCCTTAGGATTGGAACGAGGCTCTCTCACATCCTTCTTAGGCTCCTCAGGCCTCGTTTCAACCTCACTCCCATTCCTCAATGCGACAACCATTTTGGCTTGCTCATGATAGGTATCACGAGGTTGCGAGCAATTACCTACCTCGAAAGTATTCTTAGGGTTGACCGTGTGTTGGCTTGGTAAACATCCCTCCTCTCTTCTACTAAGAGCATTAGCAATTTGCCCGATCTGGATGTCTAGCTTGGCTATGGACTGAGAGTGTGAATGGACCAGCTATGTGGTTGCTTTGCGCTCTTTGAGCTCTTGCAGCACTGTCTCTTCAAAGGATGGACTCCTTTGCTGTGTATAGGGGTTAGGGTGCTGGTAGGCCTATTGGGAATGATAGGCCGTAGGATTAATAAGAAAATTCTGCCTGGGCGGTTCAGCGGATAAAGTGCCCTGGCAGGGCGACTTCCAGCAAAATTGGGGTGATGGAGCCATCCCGGGTTATAAGTATCTGAAAATGGTTCATTACCTGGTTTAGAGAACCCCTGTGCAACATTCACTTGTTCTTGCACAAATTCAGGGAATTGTGAGGCAGCAGGACAATTGCTCACAAAATGAGTGGGACTAGAGCATAAAGCACAAACACCCTGAGAAGATGGGGATTGGAGAGATTGACCCACAGACAATAGTTGATCCAACTTTTGGGTCAAGGCAGCCACTTGAGTGGTGAGCTCATTAGAGGGTTGAATTTCAAACATCCCTCTAGGTTTTTGAGAGTTAGAGACTGCCGGCCTCTCCAATCTAGCAGTCGAGGCATAGTGTTGAAAGGTCTCACTCATATTCTCAAAAAGCTCCAATGCCTCATCCTCATTTTTTAACATGATAGATCCCCCACTGGCGGTGACTACCATGTTTCTCCATTCAGGAAATAATCCATCATAAAAGAATTGCACGAATTGCCACTTGGCAATTTGGTGATGAGGACGCTTCCTAATGAGATCTTTGAATCTATCACATGCCTCATGAAATTGTTCACCATCAGTTTGGGCGAACGATGTAATGGATCTCCTGAATTGATTGGTTTTGCCCAATGAGAAATATTTGTCTAAGAACTTTTGTTGTAGTTGGGCCCAAGTTGTGATGGAGTTCGCTGGTAAAGTACCTAGCCAATATTTAGCTTTGTCCTTTAGCGAAAACAGAAAAAGAAACAGCTTAAGGGCCTCACTACTGAAATTGTTTATTCTCACAGTAGAGCAAATAACCAAAAAGTCATCAATATGATTATACGAGTCTTCATTGTTCAAACTGTTAACAAACTTGTTTCTTAGTCAAACAAACAGGGCAGTTGACAGTTGCAACAAACTGGGATTAATCGGTGATTAGTTACAAATTTATAACTAATCACCGATTAATCCCAGTTTGTTACAACTGTCAACTCCCCTGTTTGTCTTCCACATGTTTGTCTTACTGAGAAACAGGTTTGTTAACAAGAAAGCTTCTCTACTTTAAGAGAAGATCTGAGAAAGAGAAATAGAAAGAAAAAGTAGAAGAAGAAGATGAAGAGAAGATTCTCATTCCATTGCATAAGATAAGATTACAAGAGTACAGGCCTCACATATATATATATATATATACAATCCACCAAGAGGAATAGTTACAGATTTATAACTATTCACTGATTAATCCCAGTTTGTTACAATTGTCAACTCCCCTGTTTGTCTTCCACATGTTTGTCTGACTGAAAAACAGGTTCGTTAACACAAACCATAGAAAGAAGGAATAAGATTTATTGTACTAGATTTGATTTCATATTGAGCTCCCTGAACTGTAGGCAGCTGAATACAGGATGGCGACACGTATTCCGAAGGAGTATAGTGCTCCTTTAAGGGCCGGAGAGGAGGTGGAGGGGGTGGAGCCTCCTCTTTCTTTCTTTCCTCAGCCATTTATGAATTTGTGTGTGAAAAATCAGAAGAGTTTTAGAAGATCTAATTTTCCTAAGGACTCGCTCTAAATTTTGGTCTAGAGATACCAAATCTGGATGACACGAGCGACGACCAAGGATGCACACACAACACTTACTACAATTATATGACAAGAATCAGAAAATCTAGGCTTACCGTGCTTTAGGTAAAGGAGAACTTTAATTGAGTAAAACTTTAACTTTCATGAACTCTCCTGGATCCTGCACAAACTCTAAGAATTTTTTTTTAATGTTAGAATCAATAACCAGCAAAATATAGTAAACGATGTGAGAAAATATGATAAAGCAAAATAAAAAAAAACTAAACTAATACTAGAATTAAAAGAAACAAACAACCGTGCAAATTGTCCCCCGCAACGGCGCTAAAATTTAATTGTCCTAAAATAGGGTTGCAAATATAAATTATTCCCCGCTACTATCTCTACTTGAAAAAAGTAAAGATGTTAACCGAGTACGTATCGTATCCACTGGGACAAAAATGCTAAGTTGTGTTGGTTCCTAAATTCCTAAACTAATCCTAACAAAAAACACAGTGTTGATTCTTAAACTAATCCTATTAGAAAACTAAGTGTTGGTTTGATTGGTTGTAATTCCTTAATTAATAAATTAACAGACAAGGTTTTGATCTAATCAGAAAAAAGTCTTAGGGTATGAATCCACCTTAGCCTCGTGCAATGGCGAATATAGATCTAGGGTTTCACTATCAATCTTTCAAGACTCGTTCTGGTTACAAACCTTCACAGAGTCAACAAATAAGGGGTGTGGGTTTAGATCTGGGCATAACCTATCTCTATGGCATATAAATTATCCTAGCTTTAAATCCACACACATTCAAGCACCATATTATCTGACTAATATTCCAAATTACAAGAATGAATACCAAAACTAGATCTTGCATTAATAAATAGAATCCAACAATGGATAACATCAGTGTCGTATAATGAAAGGATTCAAAATAAAACCCTAGAACCTATGCATCACCATAAACACAAAAACTCGGGCTTCATCACAACCCTGAGATGGAGATTTAGTTACTCATGGTGAGAGGTTGACGAAGAATCTCCGACGAAATCCTCATTGGCGCTCTTCCAAAGCTCCCAAACCATCCTCCAAACTTCTCTCAAGATGTCAATATCTCTAAAAACGAGCTTGGGCATTTATTGATAGGCCTTTTGGACCAAAAATCTCGTCAAAACGTGCTGGGGTGGTGTCCCCATCCGGTCCGGGCGTCTGGACGCCCGAAGGCAGTGGCCTCCGGGTGTTCTCTGTGGCCGGGCGTCCGGCTGGCGTCCGGACGCCATCTTCCAGAGGTCATATCTCCCTCAATATATCTCCTATTTATACAATCTTAGGTCCACGGATATCTACTTGAA
Source organism: Litsea cubeba (assembly GCA_012931725.1). NCBI lineage: Eukaryota > Viridiplantae > Streptophyta > Magnoliopsida > Laurales > Lauraceae > Litsea > Litsea cubeba. Next base: position 34,234,734 of record CM022951.1, read on the forward strand.
ATGAGCTTTCCAACAGTACATAGATTGCACTAATCCAATACTCGAGTTGAAAGTTATGACCATTTTAATTTGTTACCCCTGAAAATTTCGAGAATAATGGTGCAATTAAAGGAACTTCCATGCTGGCATTATATAGGGTGAGTGGGACCATGCTGGACATCCAAGGCATGTTTGGACTCTTGTTTTGCTTTCGTATTTGATTCTATTCCCATATTTGGCACGCTTCCTTACTTGCAACTCCGGTTTGTCATGCTTTGTGAGGTTTCTTCCATTTTAGCTCTGAATTTCGCTCCTTATACCTGTAGTACCTACAAACAATAAAATAACATAATTAAGCTAATTAATCTCCTCCGACGGTATAACCAAGTCCTCATTGAGGTGCCTAAAATGTATATTTTAGGCTCTCATCACTTAGCTTAGGGCACATTTTTGTACATCGGTGGACTTTTTTCCTCTTTCTGTGGGGAAAAAGAATTCCAACAATCCTTCACAATAATTTAAATGTAATATTTTTGAAATTAATCAATTACTAGTGAATGACAAATGTCGTCAAGAATTGTTTGGATGCATTGGATCTATCATGGAAAAAAATCAAGGGTTACTTCATTTGCATTAGATTACATAGGAATTCATGATTAAATGATGAGTCCACCTTCGCGTTTACTAAAGAAGTGAGGGGTGAAGGACCTGAAATGAGGGTATAGGTTATAAGGTAGTAAGGTAGATGAGACCTCGACTTTCCTAGGACTTGAATTACTTGAGTCATGATCATTCGTTTCCCTTCTTCCATTCATTCAATTTTCATAGAATTATTTCATACTCATTTTTGGATATTCATCTTTGATCTTCATTTTATAACCACTTAGGGCATGAATTTTATGTATTCTATGCAAACAAACATACCCTAAAAGAGAAAATTTTTAAGGTTTGCATATAGTAGTGCCATCCATGAATACTCTCATGTCCATTGCTATCATCCTCCCATCAATGGACACCTGCACTTCATGGCATTGAAATTTCTCACCTTTAAAAAAAAAAAAAAAACCCTAAAGCCATATTTATACAACGTCCAAGCATTTGCGATGCAGTCAAAATGTCTCGATTCTTTACGAGCTCGAAACTTTCACAATTTAGTTTGGAGACTTTTCACGAAAAAAAAAAGGAAAAAATGAACTTATTTTATTTTATTTTACAGAAAAAAAAAACTTCCCTATGGAAGGGGTTAGAACCTCTTTTACCTGCCTCCAGAGAAATTGGTTTCCATTGAACTAAAAATCCCAGCGGTATGCAACCCTAAAAATCAACAATAGAAGTAACATCTAAGCAATACTTCACTAGACCATAAAAGCACATTGTAAGGATGGGAGCAACTATGTCATTATGAGAAAGGGACTAGGAGCCGAGTAGCTAGCATTTTTTTCTTATTGGTATCAACATCTTGAAATTTGAATGGTATAAACATATGCATGTCTGCGTCGTATATTTTAGAAAATGCATTGCCCTGTTCCTGTTGCATCCACATTTTAATCAACATCAAGGGCAGAGAGTCAAAGGAGTCGGACCCAGTATACCAAAAGTTTGGTAATGACTTGGCTGAGTTGCTCATTTCCGAGTCACTCGGGTTAGACAGATTTTTAGAATTGCAGTTCAAGGAGGGAATTTTCAAAATTGCTAACCTTTCTGTGGGCGCATCTTGATTCATAACAGTCAAAGGGTTAGAGTGGATCTTGGAGCTCCTAATGTGGATTAATGGCCAGTTAGATATTTCTCAAAGCTGATGATCATAACCATTACTTACAGGTTACAGCCCAGAAGTTAATGGTTTTATCAATGACTAATAAATTTTGAGCCCCTTGATGGTCCCAGACATCAGATTGTGCCAAATCAGGATTCAAATTGGTTGGCTACAGTCAACTGATAGTTTAACCTTGAACTTCATTTTTATTCGGGCCTGAGACTGACAAATTAAATTAAGCATGACATGCATCAGCACATACATAAGAGTTGCAAATCACATATAACTTTAAATTGACCAGATCAAAGCCATTTTAGGGCTGAAAAATGGATGGTTTAGGTCAAACTGAACTTTTGTTTGCATTAACCCAAAAGTCATCTACTAGAAATCCAGATGTTTTTGCTGACCCTTGGCCATTTGACTCTTGAGCCGTTCTATTATTTACTTATACGAGTTGTAACAAGGCAATGTCACAAATATTATATAACTAAACATATGTGAGAACAGCTCCTCAACCCAGCTCTTATTGGGAGGTCAAGACTGCCTCCCTCCTTCCTGCATATGTGAGTCGCTATTACCATACATATATATGTGAGTTGTGTCTCCTTGCATGTACGTGTGAGTACTCATTCCCATCACCTCACAAGTGTAAGTTATGTCTCCTTGCATGTGTGAGTTCCCATTACCTCATATGTGCGAGTCTCACAGGGTCTTAGCCCCTTAGCTGGGATACACAAAATATATATATATATATATAATAAATGGGATATGAATGTTCTCAAAGACCTTTTTAAATGTTCTCAAAGACCTTTTTACCAATTCTATTGATGTTGAAAATGTTGGTAAAATTTATTTCCATGAATCCAATGGTAAGGATGAAAGGCTTCGCCCTTTTCGAAAAATGAACGGCTTACATAAAATTGGCTTAATAATTAATCTACTATAGAAATGAAGCTGATCTCAATCCGCTTATTAATTGGAAAGCTCTTTGGAAACTCCCTCTTCCCCAAAGGGTTCTAATGTTTGGTTGGGAATATCTCGGAAATGCTATCTTGTTAAGAGCTATTATTAAGTTAAAGATTAACTCTTTGGATGATAAATGTCTTATTTGTGGAAAAAAGGAGGACTCCGTAGAGCATGTTCTTATGGTTTGAGATTATGCTAGGGCGAGCTGGTTTGGCTTGCAGTGGGGCCTTCAATTCAACTCTCTATGCCCTATGGATCTAATGGAATGGTGACAGAACACATGTGAGCAAGGCCACTTGAATCCTCCACTTGGTGACAATCACTCAAATATGTAGGTTCTTTTCATGTTGCGGACCATTTGAATAGGTAGGAGTGACTTCCTTCTTGTAGGTCAATCATTAGATCCCTTTGAGGTCATTGGCAGATAAGACGCTTGAAGATCCCACGAGCCGCTGAGGGATCATTTCTTATGAAAATATGGAAACTTGTCGAGGTTCCTAGAGTGATCTCTAACAAAGGAGATCTTGTGATCTTCTCGAACACAGCCTATAAGGCTAAGGATGGGAAATCCACCTATATATGTGTTATGACGTTGAATGGTATTATTGTTTATGCAGGTGCTATCTAAGAGCCCAAAGTCGCCTCTTCAAAAGAGGTTGAAGCAATAGCCACATTGAAAAAGGCAAGGAACAATGGTTTTGAGCTCGTGTTTTGATCGACTCTGTTTTGTAGACCTTGATTATATTCTGGGGACTTTGAATGGACAGGCGCATATGCTTGCAAAGTTTTACTCTGCCAGAATGGATGTAGATTGGGAAAATGCTTTTGTTATCCTCTTGTCTGGGGGCTAAGTTGTTTTTGTTCCTAGTGTTTGTCATTTATTTGTTGTTACTTTTCTTCCCTTGTAATGAATTTTCTTATTTACCAAAAAATACTAAACATATTGCATTATTGTTGTGGAAATAATCGAACCATGATAAATTCAATGATATACTGTTATTTTTCAAATTTCAAGACATTTTTCAAGATTTTCTAGGTCTCTCTTTCACTAATATTTTAACCACTCTACTATATTTTATGTATTTTCATTCTTAAACTATGATATTCTTGGCAAAAATCTTTTCCTGTCCCAAGGAAAATAAAAATTTTAAGGGCATGTTCTAGTCACACATTTTTGTAACAAAATCTTGAGACTTCTTTTTCTGTTTCAGTTTTCGGTGCTTGGTGTGCACATAATTTTTCTCATTTAAATGTGTTTTTTTAACCAGAAAAAAAATATTTTTGACTGGCTGCACACCAATTTTCTTTTCTCAGAAATTGTAAAGTGATTAAATGGAAAACTGTAAAAAAAAAATACATAAACAGGTAATAGTGGATAATCTTTCTACACAAAATAGTCTTCATTTACAGGAAAACCTGGAAGGCAAAAACATGTGCTTGAGTTACCTGAGATGACAAAATTAGTAATAGATAGAAGTAGAACCCCATGTGGACTATTTACAGTGCCCCTGTCATTTCATAAATATAGGTTTCTTTAGTGGAAACTTTTCAACACTAGATTACCATATAATGAAATGCTATTCCCTTCATCCAATGATATACTTGTCTTGTTGGGGTGGAACTGTGGAAGTGCTAATTTGGTCATAAAAACAAGAGTTCATAGGAGTAGGTGATCGATAGGCAATTGATTGAGGCTTAGGGGCAACAATGGCCAAAGTCAAGAAATCAGATATGAAGAGGCGAACGCTTCAAAAGGCTTGCCTGCAAATGGGATTTGAATATGGCTTTGCCACAACAGCTCACTTAACTTGTAGCAAATTATCTTCAACAGTACCAGTTGGCATTTATGCATGTAGGTTCTCTTTTCATTTTAATTAATTTTTTTTTTTATCTCCACCTAGTGGTTAGCAGGGATCCTCTTGGAATCTGGGTGGCCACGGGGATTTACTTGAAAGAGATCGCAAAGTGTGTAAAAATTTAGGGACTACATTTGTTCCTTGTATATTTTCATTAAGAATAGCTAATGGCTGTTTTTTTTTTTGTATCACAGCTTAGTGGGGCACGGGTCCCCTAGCCCTCTGGCGAGGGGGAGTAAACCTCGGGTGAGGTGGGGGAATCCTCTGGTGAGAGGAGTTAGCCTTTAGTGAGGTATTTTCATTATATTAAGAATAGATATTGGCTGTTGATAGAGAGTATAATATATCATTAGGATGTCTATGGTTTAAGGGTTTGTGGTTTATCTTTAAAAAATCCAATGACATTATAATGTAATCCATCAATCTAACCTAATCTAGATTAATCACGTCATATTATAAATTTAATATAATCCTATTTTAAAATGAACTCATCCTTATTGTAATGTCCAATCTTCTTTGAAATGTTTTTTTCATTTTTGTGGACCACCTTTCCATACGTTTTTCAACCCGTGCTCCCGCCAACAAAGAGAAATCAATCGTTTTTGTGGCAAATGCAAGGAAATGTAAGGTCCTTGATGCAATGATCACTTTCTTCCACTTTTTTTTTTATTTTCTTTTTTTGTAAAGCAGAATTTCATTATAGAGAACAACACAACCGAGTAAAAACTAGGGCTGTCAATTGGGTCGTGTTAACGAATTCGGATTGCGGGTCAAACGAATTCAGGTTAGAATCACTTCAACCCGAACACGACCCATTGAGAAAACGGGTCAAAAAACCAAACACGCACCCAATTCATTTATTTAACGGGTCATACGACACGACCCGTTAACCCGTTAATTTTAAAAAAATATATATTCATTAAACTTAAAAAGTATCTCTTTTCTAAATCATGGAGCCATACTTTATGTTTTGTGGCTATGCCCATTTTCTAAGTAAATGTTGTATCTCTTCTGATTAAGTGCATCTTCCACTGAACAAAAGTTATGTCATTCACACTTTGATTTTTTGCATGGTAATATGATGCACACTTGGCAACATGGCTTTTTGGCGGGTTGTATCAGGTCGTAATGAGTTACCAGGTTTATTCGTTAACGACCCATTAATTTAACGGGTTAACGGGTCCGACCCATTATTGACCCGAACCCATTAAGGGGTCACCCAAACCCGTTAATATCATGTGGGTTCGTATCGTGTTAGCGGGTCATGTGATATTTTGACAGCCCTAGTAAAGACCCAAAAAAGTCTACATCCCATCCATACTAAATAGGACCCAAGGTAGAAAAGAACCGGCCAAAAAACATTCTATACTTGCCAATGAGCTAAACTGAGCTATAGAATGGGCTACTCTATTAAATTCTCTAAAAGTAATGAGAACTTAACACATTCAAAGGACTTAATTTGAAATGTTAAAAAATGTCGTGATGAGAGTAATTAATGACCAATCCATCGATTCATTGATGCATTGAACCACCACTTTCTTCCACTTAAATATCATCTAACTATTTGTGTTAATTTATCTAAGAAGAACAGTATTGAGTAACTATCGCTTTGGGCCTTGGTATCTCTTTATTTTGTTGTTATATTTTATTGTCCCACTTCACATGGTAGTGCCAGACTAAAGAAATTGAAGAGGTTGATAGACAACTCGAAGAACTTGCAGGCGTACCTATTTTTCAGTCTACTTGGAATAATGCAAACTTGATAAATTAAAAAAACAAAAGAGGCTATTTTCAATTTTTTTTCTTATCTTAATTTAAATCTATAATCCCAAGGTTGCAATAGCAATCGCCTTTTACTGTGCCACGAGCTCTAATTGTTTAAAAAAGTTAGTTGAGATGATGAACAAAAGTTGGCAATGAGTTGGGTTCAACATGAGTAATAGCAAATTGATCAAATTTGACCAGATACACTTGCTCCATCTCATATCAAATATGGGTTTTAAATATTGATACCAAAACCGGCTTGGCGAAGGCTACGAGCTGGATTGGGTCAAATTTAATATGGGTTTTCTATTCTCTCTTTGCCATAAAAGAAACATTTTGAAAGAAAAAAAATTTATTTTTAATATATTATACAAAGAGGAGTTAACCGGAAAAAATACTTAATCTGGACGTGTTACGCAATCAACACTTTAGCTAGTGGCGCACCAATTAGAGCAATTGGGCCTGATTTTTTTTTTTTTTTACCAAAAGAGCACATCGTCGGCGCCGACCTTATTTACACTTGAATAAGGAAGGCGATGACGCTGTCCGCCAAACATATATAATCCGATTTTGAGATTTTTTCTTCCCACTTCTCCAAAATCGCAAAGAGTCTGTTTCTAAGAGTATTGTATAGCCTTGAAACATGATGACTAGTGTGTTTTTCCACCATTGATGTCACCATTAATTTTCTAACAATCTCCTGTTGCTATTGTCAAAGTCTATAGAAAGGAGGTAATGAAAACCAACTTCTCTTCACAAGATGGTACCCTAGAAATCAATCTCCTCTTTCTATTGACAACATATAATACATATACTATCATTTAATGCATGAATACATGTTCACTTTCACTGTATGTTGTTTATTGTCTACTTCTTTGAATATGGTATATTTTGCACAGGAGCCCTATTTACTATTTTGCACTCTTCAATGTAATACATAATACTACATTGACTTAAATGTCAACAACCAAAGTACTTTATAAATTTTAGTTTCTAATAAGAAGGAAAATGTTCACAAAATTAATCTACAGCCCATGCATTATTGCTTGAGAATGATGGTCTAAGTAATTTATGTTTTTTTATGATGTTCTAATAGCATGTCAGACGTTGAGCACCTAATAATCCTTCACTATGACGGTGAGTTTGAATTTGAGCTCAATCGTCCTCAATACAAGGGTGGAAGGCAGAAGTTGAGATATCTTTCGAGCAATGTCACGTTGAAGGAGCTGTCCAAAATTGCTTTGGAAGCATCGAGTTGGGCAACAACTTCTGATGAGATAACTCTAAAGTATCTTATACACAATAGCAATTTTTTTTCATTGATAGATATCGACGATGACAATGAAATCAATGGTATGTTAAAATCGTCAAGAGGCGAAGCAAAAGGGATATTATTATTCGTTTCAAGAAGGCAATGCGATATAAATACTTTCCAACACAGTTGTGGCAATAGGTATGTTTTGAAGTTAAAACTATATTGCAATATATTCAGCCTGGATTGGAAGTAAGTTTGTTTCTCATAAATCTATATTGCAAGTCTGTACGGGATGAAAGAAACGAGATCATTCGAGATGCTCCGAGCACTACACTGCTTGATAATAAATTAAAGGGCGTGCTGCCACCGTCACCTCTACCTTTTAAAGAATATACTACAGTCGATATAGAGGAGGATCACGATATCAAATTCCCAACAACATTGTCTTATTTTGCAGACGATGATGAGTCCATGTTCAAAGAAATCAATGTAGAAATGCTTCATGTGAATGACAGCGAAAGTGTGCACAACTTCATAGGTGCTCCCGCAACGAATGTGGATGCGAATGAAAGTTTAGCAGCTACCGAACAAATTAAATCAGATGTTGAAAGATGTACTATAAGCAGAAACGAAGAATGCAGCTTTTCAAAAGCTCCCCTCGTGGACACGATGTCCCTGATAGTGTCGTGCCCGAAGAAGGGACCTGTTCAGGTAGGGAGATGTGGCTAGGTATGAAGTTTTCAGATCTTGAGGCTTTTAGAAGAGCTATAGCAAAGTACGCAATATACAACAACTTCACCTTGAAACACGAGAGGACTAAGAAGAAAATGGTCACAATGAGTTATAAAGGAGTCGATTGTCCCTGGCGTATACATGCCTATATGGTAGATTCTGGTCCACACTTCAGAGTTCGAAAGTATAAGGACAAACATTGTTGCTCTAAACCACTTATGGAAACTGCACATCGGCAAGCAATCGTGAAGCTAGTAGTAGATTTCATTGAAGAGAATGTGCGATGCAATAACGATCTTAGGCCCAAGGAGATCATCAATGAATATCAGATTGAGTTTGGGACCCGCATTACATACAAGAGCCCCCATATTGCAAAAGAACTTGCACTGTACAAAGTGCGTGGATCGTATGAGGAGTCTTTTATGATATTGCCGCTCTATTGCAACGAGCTTCATAGAACCAACCCCAGTTAGTACACTGCGTTGGACATCAGGTTGGATGACCGATTTAAACGCTTCTTTTGGTCCTTTGGTCCATGCTTAAGGTCATTCCAAACCTCTCTAAGGCCATTGATAGCGGTGGATGGATCATACCTTCGTGGCAAATATCCAGGAGTGCTAATGGTGGCCGTAACACACAAATCATCAATTGTTCCCCATTACATTTGCCTTTGCTGAGCGGAGCGGCGTGATAGTTGGGAGTGGTTTCTTGCACACTTGTCCTTGTCGTTGGGTGAGCCAAAAAATCTGACAATTGTATCCGACCGTCAGAAAGGTCTGATTCCGGCAGTACAAGCCATGATGCCAAGAGCAAAGCATTGTTTTTGTTGCCATCATATAACGGAAAACATAAAGGCGGTTTTCAACGAACACGGCATTATAAGAACGTTCTGGAGCACAGCGAGGGCATACCGACCTTGTGAGTACGATGCTTACATAGACCACATCAAAAGTATAGATGATCGTGCATATAATTACATCCATGCGATCGACTCTTAGTTCTGGGCAACGGCATTTGCTCATGGACGCAGGTATGATATGCTTACCAATAATGTTGCAGAGTGCACAAATAGTCTCATAAAAGTAGGGTTGTAAATGGGTACCCGATTCTCCGATTACCCGAAGATTCCGACCCGTTAGGATCCGGGTCTGGGTCCTTATTTTGGTCCCGATAAGAAAATGGTTTCGGTTCCGGATCCTTTTTTTGGAACCGATACCTAAACGGTTCCGGTTCCGGATCCACAGTGGCTCAGACCTGTGGACCCGGGACCCGACCCAATATATACTAACATAAGGTAGCTTTATTATGTGAGAAGAGAACCCTTTCTACTTTTCTACATTAGGGTTTTCTATTTTTCTACATCTCATTGCCTGTTTGGATGTGATTTCTGAGTTTTTGGTTAAAAGTGTCTGTTATTGATAGACAAAATGTCACATTAGTGTTTATAGGTACGTGATCCAATTGAAATATGAAAAAAGCATAATTTTTTTAAAGAAAAATACAGGTATTAGTCTAGACCCGGAACCGGAACCAAACCCGCCTCACAAACGGGTTCCGGTTCTAGTTCCCATTATTTTTAACGGTTCCGGTTCCGGTTCTGGCTCCCCTTCTTAGAAAACAGTTCCGGTTCCGGTTCCACCCTGGACCCGGACTGGAACCGACCCGTTTACAATCCTACCTAAAAGACACCCAAGTGCACCCCGATTATGAAGCAAGTGGAAGAGATACGTGCAAAACTCATGGAATTCTTTTAGAGACGGTCAACTCAAGTACAGAGCATCACTTCACTAACTCCGTACGCAGAGAAGTACCTAGCCACAGAGATGGAAGAATCGCGAAGGCTAATGGTATGGGTAGCGGCATTGAACGAATATCAAGTGCAATCTTCAGAGTATGCTGATGTAGTTAATCTAGATCACAGGTCATGCCCGTGCCGCAAATGGGACGTGATTGGGATCCCATGTTGCCATGCCGTTGCCGCTATGAAATCACGGAATATGAATCCATATGAGTATTGCGAGCACTAGTACCTCACAAGCACATACCAGAAGATGTACAGTAATGTCATTCATGCCACCCGTAATAGAAAGTAATGAGAACAAAAATTAATCACCGGGAGAGTCCTCCCACCATTGGCTAGCAAGCAACCGGGTCGACCAAAAAAGAACAGGATCCTAGTTGAAGATCAACATCGTAAGCGACGAGTGATAACTTGTTCGTGCTATAGAGAGAGGGGTCACAACCGTGGGAGCTGCAAAAATCCGCCAGTTCAATAATGACGTTGATGGATTTAGTGTTTTGGGGCCGCTCATGAAATGTTTTTTTTATTTTAGGTATGTTATAGAGAGTTTTTCTAGTACGTATGTTTATGAGAAGTTTACTAAAATGTTTGTGATGGTTTTTGCTGCATTTTTGGATGTTTGTATATAAATTATCATTTCTTTTGAAAAGATGTTTTGCATTTTTGGATGTTTTTGTATAAATTATAATTTATTTTGAAAAGAGTTGTGGAACCCAATATTTTGTTGTGGAAGATGATGTAATGCATGTACGCAACGTAAAGATTCTGCATGGAATTTTAGCCATGATGCACGTGGACAGCTCATTACAGGGTCGGTGATGACCTTATCTTTGAAAAATAAGGTCACCACCGATGTAGACTTCCTATTTTTTTAATCAAAAGTTGTAACTTTTCTAGGAGACAACGTCGGTGATGACCTTATCTTTGTAAAATAAGGTCACCATTGACGCAGACTTCCTTTTTTTTTTTTTGCAAAAGTTATAACTTTTTGAGGCGGATTTTGGGTAATATGCTAATACAGCGTCGGTGATGACCTTAGCTTTGTAAAATAAGGTCACCACCAACGTAAAAATCCTTTATTTTTAAACAAAAGTTGTAACTTTTTGAGGTTATTTTTGACAAAATTTCTAAGTGAGGTCGGTGATGACCTTAGCTTTGTAAAATAAGGTCTCCACCGACGCAAAAATCCTTTATTTTTAAACAAAAGTTGTAACTTGTTGAGGCTGTTTTTGGCAAAATTTCTAAGTGAGGTCGGTGATGACCTTAGCTTTGAAAAATACGGTCACTATCGACACAGATTTCCTATTTTTTTGAACAAAAGCTGTAACTTTTCCAAGGAAGTTTTGGCTAAAATGCTAATACAAGGTCGGTGATGACCTTTGCTTTTGTAAAATAAGGTCACCACCAACGCAGAAATCCTATTTTTTCACCAAATGTTGTAACTTTTTCATACTTTCTCAAGTATATTTAGTGCTACAGCGTCGGTGATGACCTTATTTTAACAAAAAAAAATGATGGGACTATGACATTTTCATCAAAATACAACTATGTGCTTCCAAGAAGATTTATACAAGCACAAATCATGATGGACAACATTCAAGCACAAACAAATAATAGCATTCAATTGACATTCAATCAAAATCCCATATACAATTACATCCCATTTACAATTTACAATTTACATTACAACGCATTTGGAAGATCACATAACCCGGAAAAGGTTCACTGCAAGTCAGGCGGCAAGATCGGTAGTGGAGGGAGGTTAAGCCTTGAAGTATTTCGAATCCAGTTTTGCTCAAATATGTCGATGACAATTCTCCGCCGGTAGTAAGGGATGTCTGCCTGGGTGAACTCGATGGGACGACAATATATGCAATGCTCTGCGAATACACAGGCGAATATCCCACAGTCATTTCCATTATCTTGAAATGGGATATTCATCTTAGTTGTCATCGTCCACACCATAGGGGCCGACCACCCGTGATCCATAAATCTTTGTTGAAGCTATAATACCTGTCCAAACATAGTGAAAATGAATGATACTTCAACTTTGAAATTCCATTTACTATCCAAACATTATGCTGCCAAGAGAAGAGCAATTATGTACTTACGAATCTTTCACAAGTTTTATGGCCCCAGATCTCTCCCTTCAAACTGTTATAGTACTCCCAGCGGTTCTCATCGACATATCCAACAAGTAAGGACCAATGGTTGTGAGCGTGAATTACGTAGACTAGAGTCTTGCACTCGGTTGCGTCCATTACCCGTTCTCCATTTGGCCCAAAAGCCATGCCATCGCCGATTTTTAGACTCTTTTCACATTAACTCTGCAAGAGAAGCATCACAGACATCAAACAACTAGGAAATTTAACCTATTGAGGCCCTAGTTAAAGTGGTTTTCATTTTTTATTAAACTTACACAGATACTAGGGTCAGCGAAGTATGCATCCTTGTACTTTTCCCATAGCACTTCAAACCAGAAATATATAATAGTCGAGTCCATCCAAGTGCCCTCGTCTAATAATTCTCTGAGGGACTTAGAATTGACACACGAGACTATCATATCCAGCTCATCTTTCTTGTCAATGCAATGAGTATTGGGATGTTGAATAGTAAAAAATCCAACAAAGAGAGAATTACTACGGAAGTGTTTTCAATAATTGTAGTTACCTATGCGTGTAATATTTATAGAAAACCATCAAAAGTTTCTTTTCCACATCCGTTAGAACATAACCCGTTTGGGACAATGGATGCTGATAATCAAGAATCTTCCTCAGCCTCGGTATGTGCTTGCACCTCCATATCAATGAAACAATTTTAGCCTGTATAGGGAATACAACGATTGCCTGGAAAGTGACCTTCGGAGGTGTTTTGTATCCTTTAGGACCGGGTGAGACAGAGATAAGATCCTCAATGGGGATGTCATTATCTTCACCGAATGTCGCATCAAGGTTTATGGCATGAACTTCATCTTTTTCCTCCTCATCCAAAGTGTGAGAGGTTGATGCCCGGCCTTGGGAGTCCTCTATCATTAAGGGAGCCTCGATACTAACTCGAGGCTTCTTTGCGGGTCCTTTTGAGGACTTCCCCTTAATCCTTGCACGTTTAGGCATTCTGGCGGTCTGCAAAATGAAGCATAGTAAGGGTGAGAAAATCAAGGCAATATCATTCATTAATTCGCAAAAATTTATGCTAGATTTTATTAAAATCCTTACGAGAGTGTCATTGTTGACACCAAAAATGTCACTTTGCCTTTTCAAGATCCAAAGAGCTACATGAAGTCGCAACCTGCCATAAATAGGAAATGCTGCTTCCAAAAATCAAATCTTGTCAGAATCAAACAAAAACTGCAAGATTCTTCCAGACAGCCAAAAGAGGAGTACACAAGAAGTTTCAAGCCATTTCAAGATCATTTGGCCTAACTTCGCTTCTCCAACAACCAAATCAAGCCTCTCGGCGGTAAAGCTCTCCGGGACCATGGTTTCCAAGACAGAACCTATGGATCATCTTAAAATGACTCCAATAGGTTCCCTGTCAAATTTCAAGTCAATCGGACATCGGTTGACCGCACATCAAACCGCGACATCTTCATCGCGACAAAAAGCAAGTCTACAGGTGATAGGACCCCAAACGGCTTCAAAACTCAAACAAAAGCCTATGGTTGGTCTTATTTATTGCTCAGCAGGCTTCACACCAAATTTCAGGTCATTCCGACATCGTTTGACCCAGTTTCAGCTTTTGACGGAAAATCGGCAGCTCTGCGCGACAAAGTCTTCGGCTTTCTCAGGAAATTGGAAACTTTGCAAAATAAAATGCAAGGATTCTCATCAGGCTTCCTACAAAGAAATCAGGCCAATAAATGGTCAAAATGTCAAGGAAAAGTACAGAAGAAAAAAGAATCAAAAAAGAGCAAAAACGGACGCAAAACGGGACCAAAAAGGGGGAAAACCCCCCCAGGGTCGCAGACCCCTGCGACCCTGGGCCAGGGTCGCCGGCGACCATGGACCCCGGGGTCGCCGGGAAAGCCCCGGAAACCCCGGTTTTCGCCGTTTTTTTCGCGATTCGAGGAGCCCAGCCTCTGGTACTTTCCAAAATTCATGCTTTTGAGACACCAAGTCCTCTGATATCCGTCCAAAACACGGGTAAATCATCAAGAGTATCGAAGACAGTATTGATCGCCACCCGGTCAACCAAAAAAAGTGTGCTTTCCACCCGACCGATCGAGAAATCGACAGGACAGATGGCACCGACCCGCTGTTGGCAACAAACACCTGAAATTACATGGTCATCTGATGTCGATCTACATGAAGATCCATCGATGATCATCGACAGAAGAATTCCAAAAGACATGGCACGGCCCGCGACTCTTCAGCTGCTCGGCGACCACTTAATGCGATTAATTGACTAGCTTTATTACAGTCATTAATCCATTTCTTTGGACGGCCCAATCAGAAGCAAGCATTTGGGAGTTACAAGTCAAGAGATTCATGGCATTTAACCCATGAAACTCCTCCCATCATGGCGATTAAAGGCGATTAAATGCCCTCAATCTCCTCCGGCCAATCAGAAGCCAAGAAAAAGGAGTTACAAAATAAACAATTCAATTTTATAACTCCTCCCATTATGTGGCTTAATGACATTAAAAGCCCATAAGCTCTCCTAAATGGCTACCAAGAGCCTATAAATAGGAGAGCACTCCAAAGGAATCCAGATCGGAAAAAAACACACAACAAACATCAGACAGCAGTCAGAAATCCAGAGAAAAGAAAAAGAGAGAAAACTCTGCGGAAGTTCTACACCGGCCACCGCAACAAGGTGACAAAAGTCCCTTGGGGGGTACCCCCCCCAAGGTCCTTGCCTTCTCCTCCTGCCTCCAATGGCTTAGATATGGCTTTTCAGCCCGTCTACTCGGTTTTTTATTTGACATAGGACCTTCCTTTGGTCTTTGTCTTCTAAAAACCCGAGGTTATAGCCAAGCCAAGCGAATCAATAGCATCCTCTGTTCTCATCTGCATGGATGATGGCGAAGCCCACATATGGCTTGCGACCGTCAATCTAAACGAGTCCCCCACAATCTCCTGAGAAGTTAGATCCTCCTTTTCTTGCTTTTCATTGTAGTTTGTATTTTTTTCAAAAGAGACAAAAATCACAATTCTTGTCTTTCATTGTTGATAAGGATTGTAAATCGGCTATAAACGCCAAAATCGGCTATAAACGCCAAAAATCGGCTATAAACGCCAAAATCGGCTATAAATGCCAAAAAAATCGCCTTTCACGGCAAATCAAGAAAATGTCTCTTTTCTTAAATATATGTGCAATGGAAAACTTGAAAGAAGTTGATTTCCTTTTTACTTGCGAAGGTTGATCTCCGGATCACCACTTGTAATTCCAAGTAAAATAGAAAATCTGGCACACCCACCAAAAAAAGAAATGTTGATGCACGCCCTTTTGCCCCCCGGTTACGAAAGGGTCGGAACCAAACGGACTCCCACGTCCGCCGACCTCGGTAGGAACCCGGGCATCGGGAGCGCGGTCCATCAAGCTGGCACACCCGGTGGGACACGTTTATTTGAGAACACGATGCTAGAAATGAAATATTTGCATATCATATATTTTGCTCTATGCTTATATTTCTTTTCTCGATTCCTTGGCTACTTTATAATTGGTGGCCTATGTTGAATTCCGCATAAAAAAAAAATGAGATGAGATTTTTTTGTTTGGAAATTTCTAATTCTTTGAATTTATTTCCACTCTTTCTCTTTTCAAAAAAAAAAAAAAAAAAAAAAAATTTTAGATTTCTCAATTTGGATTCAAAATTGAGAAACTTTGATCCTTTCCCTTCTGGGCACTGGCGCTCGCGGAAATCGCCGAGACCGTGTTCGGATCAGGGGTTGGGCCATTGTTTCTCTTCGATGAGTTCATTAAAAATCTAAAAAAAAATATATAAAAAAAAAAAGTAAAAAATCAGATTTTTCATTTTTGGATTCAAAATTGAGAAACTTTGATCCTTTCCCTTCTGGGCACTGGCGCTCGCGGAAATCGCCGAGACCGTGTTCGGATCAGGGGTTGGGCCATTGTTTCTCTTCGATGAGTTCATTAAAAATCTAAAAAAAAAATATAAAAAAAAAAAGTAAAAAATCAGATTTTTCATTTTTGGATTCAAAATTGAGAAACTTTGATCCTTTCCCTTCTGGGCACTGGCGCTCGCGGAAATCGCCGAGACCGTGTTCGGATCAGGGGTTGGGCCATTGTTTCTCTTCGATGAGTTCATTAAAAATCTAAAAAAAAAAAATATAAAAAAAAAAGTAAAAAATCAGATTTTTCATTTTTGGATTCAAAATTGAGAAACTTTGATCCTTTCCCTTCTGGGCACTGGCGCTCGCGGAAATCGCCGAGACCGTGTTCGGATCAGGGGTTGGGCCATGGTTTCTCTTCGATGAGTTCATCAAAAATCAAAAAAAAAATATATATATATATATAAAAAAAATTTTTAGATTTCTTAATTTGGATTCAAAATTGAGAAACCTTGATCTGTTCCTATCGTTCATCGCGCTTGCAGAAATGTTGAGCCTGTTCGACTAAGGTTTTGGGCCATGGTTTCTCTTCGATGAATTCATAAAAATAAAAATAAAATAAAAAATATAAAAAAAAAGACATAGACCACTAAGGTTAAACCAACTGCGTTCTTTGATCATGGTTGATTCAAAGAAAAGCCTTGTCCAGAGTGTGGAGACAGCTTGACTGTTCTAGGCAAGGGTCCTCCAAACGGGTTCATTAAGTAATCCTACCCTTACCTGGGGGCAATTCTATCAATCAAGGTTTCATAAGACCGGGTTAGGAGGCCTATGTGTACTCTCTCGTCTTTTAAATAAATTTTTTTTTTAAAATAAAATTTTTAAAATAAAAATTTTAAAATAAAAAATAAAAAATAAAAAAAAATTTCAAAAAAAAAATCTTAAAAAAATAAAAATAAAAAATAAATAAAAAAAAATAAAAAATAAAAAAAAAGATTTTTTTTAAAAAAAAAAAAAAATCTTCAAAAAAAAAAAAAAAAAAAAACTTCAAAAAAAAAAAAAAAAACTTCCGTCATTTTGGGTTTAGATTGGAGAAATCTTGGTCTTCTCCTTTCTGGGCACTGGCGCTCGCGGAAATCGCCGAGACCGTGTTCAGATTGGAGTGCCTTTTTGCTCTCTTTGATAAACCCGATATTGGCTTTTCAAAAAAAAAAAACTCGTCATTTTTAGATTCAGATCCGAGAAATCATGGTTCATTTCTTTCTGAGCACTGGCGCTCGCGGAAATCGCCGAGACCGTGTTCAGATTGGAATACCATCTGCTCTCTTTGATGAATCCAATCTTGACCTTTCAAAACAGAGAATCTCATCTCATAGATGCGGTCTCAAAACATTTGTGTCTAGCGGTACTAGTACGCCCTTTTCAGGGTCTACTGTATTGCGACCGGCACATTTGTAACTCCAACTTTATATTCTTCTTACCTCGAGCAAGCTCTGCTTCTCGATAAGTCGAATTTAAGTTCACAATTGCTTCTAGCAGTCACTGGGATGCCCATTCTGGGCTTACCATACCTGCGATCAGAACAATTGTACCTTCTATGGCATTTTGTCTTCCTCATATTGCTTGGGTCATCTACCTCGAGCAATTTGAAAAGACGAAACCATAGAACTTCCCATTTATGATCATTATATTCTTGTGATTACTAATGGATGTGGTCTTGTTTCAGAAATTTTCGAAAAAACTAACAATGGCAGCTTCACTAACCATTACTTTCGACGAAAGCAAGCACCAACTCATGCTTCAACAGAAGCAAACCACGCGCACCTACAAGCGCCCCATCAGCTGCCGAAGTGTCAACTCCCTCGGCAACTCTGTGAACTCCGGGTCGACCTCGACTCCCCGGACTATCGTCTTCGGGACGCTGGGACCATTCCCACTTCCTGAGGAACAACTGCTCCCTCCAAGAAGCAGAAACTCGCCTCTCAACGTGTCACTACCGTGACACCAAAGGCGAGCACCAGAAGGCCTGAAGCCCGTGGCAGCCCCACGAAGCCTCAACCTGCAAACAACCAGGTCTACTCCAAGACTTGGTCCCCAAGACCTTCACCAAAACAGAGAAGGTCCCATACATCCACTAAGCCAGCATTCCTGGCCCCACTCAAGGAGAACCAGTTCTATCCTCTTGCTTACATGAAAGAGGAGAGACCCATCTCCAACCTGACTCTCAAGTCAACCCAGCATGAGCCGGCTTGTTCCTACAAGCCCAAAATCAAGTCATGCATCACAAGGCCTCCACAAGCACCTGCTAAGGCCTACAAATCTGCAGTTCGACCCTTCATATCTACAGGGGCCGAACTTCAAAAATTCAAAGCTTCGCTGCAACAGGCGAAGGATAGGGTTCGCATCCTGTCCTTGCCCAGCTACAAAGAAGACAGGCTTGGCTGCTGCGCCCGAGGGAGCACATCCTTCATCGTCAAAGCCCAGTCAGAGCTGACCGAAGCTCAAATTGCTCGCCGTATACGTCGCCGCGCGTTATACCGGCAAAAGAGACTACAGAAGCAAAGGACCCAGCCTCCCACACTTCAAGTCTCTCCCAAATGGGTCGAAAAAGAAAGACCCAACCAAGTTGCTGCCGTCCATATGGTTGGAAAAACCAGAAGGCGCCAAAAATCAGCAACAAAAATCCATGTCCGACGTCCAATGACCCGCAGCGTCTCAAGGACAAGAAGACATTCAGAAGAATCCCCTGCTCCTTCAAGCAAAGGACAGCAGAGTGATCCTTCCTCAAGCTCTTCTTCAAAAAGAATGAGCCCCAGCTCAGTCACCAGGACAGTTTCTTCGTTCGAATCACGAAGGATGAATGTCTTGGCTACAAATTCTGAGCCACCACCCCGCAATCCACCTCCAGAAGATGCGATCACCCGCATCCAGCAGTTGGAACAGGGCCAGCAGAGGATTGAAACTCTGATGGAAAACCTTCTCCTCGCCTTCCAAAATCAGGCGAACAATGAACCTCCTCCGAATCATCAAGACGACGAGGTAAATAGAGAAGAAAATGAGTCACGCGCCCTTACCAAAAAGGACGTAGACGGTATCCTCGCCAAAGCAAAAGAAGAGGATATACTCAAAGAGCATGGGATCAAGCCACCATATCCCTTATGGATGGACTCGGTCCCGTTCCCCACCAAATTCAAGCATCCTACTCTCCAAACATATACGGGGAAAGGATCAGCCAGACAGCACGTCATCCACTTCAAGATCCTGACGGGAGCTATCGCGGATCAAGATGCACTCAAGATCCACCTCTTTGCAAGTACCCTAAAAGGTACGGCCTTCGATTGGTACTCCACTCTGCCGGAAGACTCAATCCAAAACTGGGCCATGCTAGAGACACGCTTCCTCACTCACTTCAAAGGTGAGGATCACCCCGCTACTATGGCTCAGCTGTGCAGCCTAAAACAGGGGGAGAATGAATCAACATATGACTTCATTCACAAGTGGAAAGCAATGGCATACAAATGCTCTGATGTATTGCCACAAGCGTCGCTAGTCGACATCTGCCGAAACAACATGAGAGCCAGAATCCGCTCCATGATCATCGGCAACAAATCAAAAAACCTGGGAGAACTCCTAGAAGCTTCCATGGAAGCTGAAACGGTGATTAAAGACCTCAACAGTCAGAAATCATCAAGAAAAGAGCCAACCGCCATTGCAACCTCTAAACCAAAGAAGAAAGAGGTCCTCAATGTGCAGACCAGGCCAGCTCCTCAGCCACCAAAGAAAGCTGAAAACAAAGCTGCTGGTAAGAGACCTGAACTCTCTGATGCCTTCAAAGAACGAGTAGAGAAGAAATACCCGTTTGATGAAGATGTTGATGAAATCTTCGGGGCTCTTGTGGCAAACGGCAAGCTCACCTTGCCTGAACCAAAAAGACCGGGTGATGTTGGCAAAACCAACGATCCTCGGTACTGTCCATACCACCAGATGATCTCGCATCCTCTCAATCAATGCTTCGTTGTGAGAGAGAAAATAAATGAGATGTGGAAAAACGGAGTCATCACCTTTGACAAAAACTATGGGTCTGCCTCCGTCAACATGGTGACATGTGGACAAACATCAAGATCACCGAAGAAGAAGATCACTACTTCCTTCAAGGTGATAAACTCAATCGAAGCGTCCGAGGAACTGGTTCCTTACCCGACACCAGACGGACAACCGATATGGGTACATCCCGATCTCCTGGAAGATGAAAATTGGGAGGTCGTGAAAATAAAGCCTACAGCTCAACAGCGAAGGCAGGCTAGGAAACATCTCCTCAAGCTCAAACGGCAAGAGAAGACCCAGCAAAAACTAGAGGTCAAAGAAAAGGCAGAGGCTTCCTCTACCGCTTCACTGGAGGTAACAAAAACATCCCTTCCAGAGACTTCAAAGGGGGTAAGGAAATTCACTCTCAGTGATTTCATGCCACCTCAATTCAGAGAAGCCATGCAGGAGACATCATACTCTTGCAATTCGGTAGTTGGATTCTCCATTGATGGATACGAGTCCAGCGACACCGATGATGGATTTGAATCCAACTACACAGATGAGTGGGAGGAGTCCCTTGAAACAGGAGAATATCTCTCCGATGAAGAATGGGTTCCTGAGTCTCATCTTATGCCAGTAATCTGGTATAACCCCCTACAGCCACAAGGATCCTGGTCTGATGATGAAGAAGACCAAGAGGCTGTACAAGAAAATGCTGCTGACCCAGCACCTCTCATCACTCCAGTGGAAATCAACAATGTTGAGCCACAAAGAGATGATGAAGAAGAAGATCCGGCTCCCATGCCTGATCTTGAAGAATATGCAAGGATCTTGCAGCGACTCGCTCTAGAACAAGAGCAAGAACGCGTCAACGAGCCTCCTCGCAATCCAGAGCCTGAAGTCCCTGAAGACCATCAGGTACATCCTCTCTTAACTCCTGAAAATGGAGAAAATTGCTGGATAGACGATCCTCTCACATCTGAGGATGAGTCTGACTCCGATCAGGCAACGTCTCCCGTCAGAGCTTCCTGTAATGTGATAATTCGGGATTATAGCTCTTCCGAAGCATCGTCTGATGAGAGCACTTACACTCCGGCGACGCCTAGCAATGTATCTTCAGGAGCCACCTCGTCTCACGTGACTTTCACTGAGATGACACCCTCTCAGGTTTCTTCTCCTGAGACTGTGACTTCAAAGTTCACACGACGGTTGAATGTTACGTTGATGACCTCGCCGTCAAAAGCAAAAGAAAAGAAGATCATCTCGAAAACCTTCGAGAAGTCTTCCTCCGGCTTCGCAAACACAAACTGCGAATGAATCCATTGAAATGCTTCTTCGGCGTCTCGTCGGGTAAGTTCCTCGGATTCTTAGTTCGGAAAGCTGGAATAGAGCTTGACCCCATAAAAGTCAAAGTCATTCTAGAAATGCCCTCTCCAAGAACCTTGAGAGAACTCAAAGGGCTTCAAGGGAGATTGGCCTACATCAGACGGTTTATCTCCAATCTTTCGGGGAAATGCCGTCCATTCTCCCGGTTAATGAAAAAAGGTGTAAACTTTGTCTGGGATGCTGACTGTGAAGCTGCTTTCCAAGACATCAAGTCATACCTGACAAAACCTCCAGTGTTAGCTGCTCCTACCACTGGAAAACCATTCATCTTGTACACAAGAGCCCTTGATCACTCTCTGGGAGCTCTGCTTGCGCAAGAAAATGATCAAAGAAAAGAAGCTGCTCTATATTACCTCAGCCGCATGCTAGTAGGTGCAGAGCATCGCTACTCTCCAGTCGAAAAAGAATGTCTTGCAGTGATGTTCGCCGTGCAAAAGCTGCGTCACTACTTGCTTTCCAACACAGTCTACCTGGTCTCGAAGGTCAACCTCTTGAAGGTCCTTGTCACAAAGGCAGGTTCTCTCAATGCTCGACTGGCAAAATGGTCCATCCTTCTGTCACAATTTGATATTAGGTATGTACCACAAAAAGCAATCAAAGGGCAAGCTCTAGCGGACTTCCTCGCAGAGCATCCATTGCCTAAAGATTCTCCACTCAGAGATGATCTCCCAGACGAACCAGTCTACAATGTGGAGACTTTCTCACAAAGTGCCTCCTGGGACATGTACTTTGACGGTGCAACCAGGACAAATGAAAAAAGACAGCTGATCTCGGGAGTTGGCATCCTCTTTGTTAGCCCCGACAAATACATGATTCCACACGCTTTCTCGCTACTGGAACCATGCACAAACAATGCAGCTGAATATCAAGCTCTGATCTTAGGATTGGAACTCGCCATCGAATCCGGTATCACCATGCTGGAAGTCTTTGGAGACTCTCAACTGATCGTCAACCAGATGAATCAGAAATTTGAAGTCAGGAAGCTAGATTTGCTGCCCTACTACAACAAGGCACAATCACTTCTGCAAAAGTTTGACATCTGTCACATCACCCACATTCGTAGAGGTGAAAACATACGTGCAGATGCCCTAGCCGGACTTGCCGCATCCATGGCAATCCAGGAAGGGGAAAACATGCAAGTCACAGTGTGCGAAAGAAGAATCCTTCCTCCTCTTAACACACACCAAGCAGTTGCTGAATGCCACCAAGTGGTCGGAAGTCGGATTTCAATCCTGCAAACTTCAATTGGCGACTGGAGGGATCCGTTCATTGATTACATTATGTTCGGAATCCTACCTGAAGATCCAAAAGAACGGGTAAGCATCCAAAGGCGAACCCCAAGCTTCCATTTGGATATTCCTTCAAAAATCCTTTACAGGAAATCCTTCAACGGAGTACTTCTACGCTGCTTATCACAACAAGAGGCTGAAGAAACACTCAAAGAAGTTCATGCTGGTCTTTGTGGAGCTCATCAGGCTGGACCTAAGCTCTATGATCAGATAAAAAGGTTAGGATATTACTGGCCTACCATGGTAGCTGACGCAATGCAATTTGCTAAGCGCTGCCAACAATGCCAAGTTCATGGAGATTACATTCACATACCTCCAGAATGGCTACATCCTACAGCGATCTCATGGCCTTTCGAAGCCTGGGGTATGGACATCATAGGTCTTATTTCTCCCCCTTCAAGCAAAGGTCATCGCTTCATCTTCGCCGCTACGGATTACTTCTCCAAGTGGTCAGAAGCATTTGCGTTTAACGAAATGAAGACCTCATCAGTCCTTCAGTTCCTGCGCACCAACATCATTTGTCGTTTCGGCATACCCAAAAGATTCGTCCATGATAACGGACCACAGTTCCGGGATCATCGATTCTACAGGTTCTGCGACAAATACAAAATTCAAAGCTGTCCTTCGACTCCATACAATCCGGCAGCAAACGGGTTAGCAGAAGCTTTCAACAAGACACTCTGCAAAATCCTCAAAAAAATGGTCTCTAATCACAAAAGAGACTGGAGCGACAAAATGTCTGAAGCTTTGTGGGCCTATCGAACCACCGTTCGAGGACCAACCCATAGCACACCATTCTCCTTGGTCTATGGATGCGAAGCTGTCGTGCCCTTGAAAGTACAAATTCCTTCCTTGAGGGTATCCTTGCAAAATGACATGACTCAAGAAAGCAATGTCAAATTGCGACTCCATGAGCTGGACAATCTCGATGAGAGACGGCTCGAAGCTCAACAAAGCATTGAACTTTACCAAGCACGTATGGCAGGATCTTTCGATAAAAAGGTCAGGCAACGCGCCTACAAAAAGAATGACTTGGTTCTTGCGGTAAAAAGACCAATGGTCTTCGCTCACAAGTCCAAAGGCAAATTTGAGCCGAAATGGGAGGGACCCTACGTCATCGACAAAGTTTTCTCCAACGGCGCATACGCACTCCTAAACATGGAAGGTGACAGATGTATGCTGCCCATCAATGGCAAGTTCTTAAAGCGGTACTACCCTTGAAGACTTACCCAACTGGGTAAGAGCAATGCCTGTACGGCCAAAACCGGTTTCCAGGTACACGCTCGCTAAACCCACCCTTTTTAGAATTTTCATATCAAATGTTGAAATTTCTAGAAATCTAAAACAATGCTTACTTTCATCGTTTCATTGTTCAAAAAAAAAAAAAAAATTCCAAGTTTAGGAACCTTTCCCTAACTTGACCAAAATTTTCAACCCTTGAACCCAAAATTCATGGTTTGAAACAAAATCCGGATTCAGGGATTTCCACCCTAGTCCACCCTGCCTTTTACCGCCAAAATGGTTTTAGGTCAAAACTTATGACCCTCGTGTCTTTAAAAAAAAAAAAAAAAATGGTTTTTCGAAAACCGCGAGGAAGCGACGCTTAGTCGATACTCGCACAAATCGGAAGCAAACGAACCACGTTCGACACTTCCAAAATCGCACGGAAGCGACATTTCGTCGATACTTGCAAAATCCAAAACCGTGGAAACGCAACATTTCAGTTGATATCCACAACCCAAATTTCAAAGGTTCGAAAAAACCTAAAAAACTGTGGAGACGCAACATTTCAGTTGATATCCATGACCCAAAGGTTCGAGAAAACCACAAATTTCAAAAATCATGGGGAAACGACATCAAGTCAGTACCCGCAAAACCAAAATTTTTGAAAAGCAAGGATGCGACATTCCATCGATACTTGCACCCAAATCCGCGAGGATGCGACATTCCATCGATACTCGCAACCGAATGAGCAAGGATGCGACATTCCATCGATACTTGCAAGAACATTCAGCGGGGAGGCGACTTTTAGTCGATACTTGCATTTTTTGAAAACCAAACCGGCTATAAATGCCATCAAAACAGGCTATAAATGCCACAAACCGGCTATAAATGCCACAAACCGGCTATCAATGCCACTGAAAACAAAACCGGCTATCAATGCCACACAAACAAAAAACTTGGATTTCAAAAAAAAAATGGCTATCAATGCCACCAAAACAAAACAGGCTATCAATGCCACCAAAAAATCGGCTATAGATGCCACAAAATAAAACAGGCTATCAATGCCACCAAAAACCGGCTATAGATGCCACAAAACAAACCGGTTATCAATACCACCAAAATTGGCTATAGATGCCACAAACAAAAAAAACTCGGCTATCAATGCCACAAGAAAAGCTGGCTCTCATGCCAAAATTGGCTTCCATGCCACAAACAAAAAACCTGGCTTTCATGCCAAAACAATCATTTGACAAAAGATTTTCACAAAATGACAACCTTTTGATCAAATCCCATTTAGCAATTACTTTTATCGCAAAAAGATTAAAGTGAGCGTAGGGATAACAAAAAAAGAAAGTGTTCACAAGCACTACACAAAAAAAAAAAAAAGAGTACCAAAAAATACATGTGGTACCAAAAAAAAAAAGTGTTCACAAGCACTACAAAAAATAAGTACCAAAAAATACAAGTGGTACCAAAAAAAAAAGAAAAGAAAGAAGGATGGTTTCTGTATACAGGAGCTCAATCAAAAATGGTCTCCAGCCAAGAGTTCAGCTCCCCAAGCAGACTTTTAGTCTCAGCCGTCAAGGATTCCAAGGCACGCTTCTTCAGGAACTTGCCATGAGATGCTGGAGTGGGCTGTACCCCTTCTCTCACACCAGGAAGCTTACCTCGAGCAGCTTGCCATTGTTCATCCTCATCAGACTTCCTTTTGAGAACCCGTTCGGCCTCTGCAACCTGGTGAATCAGGGCACTCTCCCTGTCGCGAGCTTCTATTATGGCAGTCCACTTGGCAGCGACTTGTGCCTGCAGATGCTCAAGACGTTTCCTGGCCTCATCGACCTCCCTATCAAGGATGTTAAGGTCATGTGTCAGCTCGATGATGGTTAGCTCTTCTCTATTCCTCTTTCGGACTGCCACCTTCCTGCTTTCTGTGCCTCATCCAGGTCAGACTTAGCCTTATCAGCAGGGTCCAGGAACATCTCCTTGAAGAACTGGTCATCAGCCAAACTCACGGTCTCAAACCACTTGTCACCCAGTGCAATGATCCTATCAACGATCGCCCTGGCACCTGTGACATCCAGACCAGCCTCTTCAGCATCACTGAGAATCTCCTGCACATGCTGGATCATGCCAAATCCGACTTCCAAGTGCCCAGAAAAGAGAGTCTCAATCCAAGAGCGCACAACTCGCACCACCACCTTCTTCGCAAAAAGAAGAGATGGCCCAGCTGAGGATTCGCCCAACTCCGTTGGTCGGCTACTCATGTCATCATCTGTTGAAAGAGTAACAAAAGAACTCTTTCCAGCTGAAGCTGCCCCTGCTCGGGAAGGAATCTCAGCGCGAGGAATCTCCTCAATATTGTCAGAACTGGTCCCAGGAATCTCTACCTCTGGATCAACCTCTGGCATCTCTTGCTCCGAAAGCGACGGATCCTCCTCTGCCACTTCAAAACCTGCAAAGGAAACACAAAAAGGTATGAATATGACCCTGTTTGAAAATCATTATCAGAGTTATAACTGCAAAATACCTTCTTCAACGACTGGCGGGACACTTTCCTCCTCCATGAACTCATCGAAAGCATCATCAACATTTGCGTCCATCGATGGTTCAAAGTCATCAGAACCCTGTGGCAAGTCAGCTGGCAACAAAAAAATGTGTTAGCAAGCCGAGTCACAAACAAAAAAAAAAGAAGGGATCAAAAGAAGTCATACCAATTGGAGATTCTGGATTTACTCCAGAGTCCCTCGGTTCTTCTTCAGGTGCCTCAACAGGATCCATCACCACCTCATCGGTTGGAACCTCAGGCATCACCAAGTCTTCCTCTGCTAAAAAAAAAAAAGAAAAGAAGAAAAGCAGAAACAAGAAGCAAATCATAACATGGAAAAATCCCATGAAAAGAAATGGAAAGAGAAAAAGGAAGAATCATACCTTCACCGACGGTCTCTTCTTCTCGGCTTCTCTTCTCTGGAGGCTCGTCAGCATCCACTGGCACATCCTCATTGATAGTAAGAGGAACTTCCAAGTTAGGAGAGTCCTCATGCTGCTCCTTGCTGCTATGATGACTCCTCCTCCTCTTACCTCTGCGGGCTCGCTTCTTAGAAGAACCTACCCCGCTGTCAGAGTCAGGTTTCCCACTTGACTCATCACTGGATGGTCTGCTCTTGCCAGTAGACTCCACGGAAGCTTGCCTCTGCGCCGCTTGCATCCAAGCGCCAAGTTCGGCTTCCTCCTGTTCTAGCTGCTCCAAAGCCTCGTCAGGTATTTCTCGAACAGCTTCAGAACCGATGACGCCCTGGTCACCGAGAAAGCCTATCTTGTGCTTCTCTCCAGAAAGGAAGGCCCAAACTTTCTCTCGCCGGATGCCATCCGACTTTCCAAGGCCCTTTCCAGATACCAGCTTCACATCAAGCTCCTTCCTGGAAAGTCCCCGATATGCCGAGAAGCTCTCCGCGAACCACTTCGCAAAGCCGGCAGTCCGGGAAGTCAGTAACACAGGATAAGAAATCATGGTTGTAGTGTCTTCAGCACTATAAAAAGCCCATGCATTTCTCCCGTCCTGTAAGCCTCCAAAGCGCTTCACCATACTTGAAGGCGCTCCAACAACGCCTTGAGAAAAGCCAAGTTGCAAAGCAAAGCGAGAAGGTACATACGGCTGGATATCGACGAAAAGATGTCTGCGGTACACCATCGTGCCGACACGTATGCTGAAAAGCCACTCTCTCTCTGCATTTGTCAAGGAATAATGCCTTCCCGACCCCGCCCTGGTAGAGTCTCGGGAGGCACCAAAATCAAAAGCCTTCTTCCGCAACTCCGGAGAAAGCTTTACTGAAGATTGCCCCATCTCGACGTCCCTGAACCGTCGGATCCTCATGCGGGCAAACAAAAGTGATTCGGACACGGCTTTGCCCTTAGCCAGTCGAATCATCAGAGGATCATCATCCTGTGCAGCACCCAGCCGATGGAAGCCAGGACAGTGGTATACATACCACGAATAAAAGATATGGGCTGAAAATACCCTATTCATGGGAAGCCCAAGCCGAACCAGAAAAGCAGCAGCCTGCAGTTCGGTACACAGGTAGGAGTAAAGAGCAGGCACCAAAGCAAGCTGCTCTCCAAACGCCATCTGACAAGTCGGGAAAATACAATGCGGCCTGATGTGCGTTCCATCTCCTCCGGCAAATACAGCCTCACCAAGCCAATAAGTGAGGTAAACAGCGAGATCTCTCCGCAGTGCAATGTCAGGACATATGGCGTTTGTGCTTGCACAGAAATCTCTCAACTCTTCTTGCATGGCCAAGATCTTCTTTGAACTTGGATCCTGAGCTCCAGCTTCCTGGGTCATGCTATCAGAAGGCTCCCTACTATCAAAGAAATTGGGGAATGAAGAGCAAAAACTCTTCCAACTGCTGGATCTAACTTTTGAACCCCCCTTCTCCTTCAAAAAATCATAGAAGGCGACGAGCTGAAAGTATAGAAGCCTGAACTCCTCAGACTGCCCCTCGAGGGCGCTGTCAATCGGCATAAACTCCTCATAGAGTTTGCCGAGGATGGGCAATCCGGTAATGGCGCTCAACTCCTTCAAAGAAAAACCAATCTCACCATTCGTCACAACGAAGGTATTGGTTTGAGGGAGGAACGACTCCAGCATAGCCATGAAGGCCTCGTCGGAAAAGATCACGGTCTCCCCAAAAGCGCGGACCGCATCAAAAATCCCGGCTTCCTTCAAAACGGCGCCACCAATCAGCAGGACGCGATCAGTCCACGACTTCCACTCGGAGTCAGCATTGAAACGACCTCGAAGTCGAAAAGGCTTGATCCAATTGCTGCCGTCACCGCTGAAAATACCAAGGCCCACCGGTCTTAAATCGACCGACGGATAATCAGAGCCCTGGTAGCCGCTGGATGGCATCAACAAGTCCATGTCAACAGGCGACCTCTCCGTATATCCAGGAGAACCGCCGACAAAAACCCCGGTCTTGATTACATTTGTCCTTCTCACCCAACTTGGAGGATCTTCCCTCTTAGGGCACGTGGGGGCAAGGCTCAGAATCGAGACGGTGCGATCAAACATCGACCGGGTAGTAACAGTCTTCTTCTCACCATCTGCTGTGAAGGAAAACTGAAAAGATCTCCTCTGGTATGTAATGTCGTCAGGGACTGCATCACCAAAGAAGAAGGTAGGCTTGGGCAAAATGCTCTGATCTTCCATCAGCCATGGACGACTGCTTACCATGATCTTATAGAATTCCTCTCCCTTGAGAGTGATCAGTCGCTGCCTCATCTCATCTCTGTTGAGGGAGTCGCACTCTTCCAGGTTTCTTTCAACATACTGGACCTTCTCGAAAGCCTGCTGAACGGCCAGATTAGAGGATCTAGAAGACCGACGAGGTACGCTTGTAGCAGGCTCTTTACCCTTGTTCGCTCTGGAGGAACCACCTGAAAAGGATGGAAAAGAAAAAGATCAAACATCAAAATGACAGAATCTCGCTAAAAAAAAAATCTGGCGAAATTTTGACATGATGACGGGGCAATTCCGAAGAAAAGGAACTATCCCGAAAGAAATAGAAAGCTTGAAGATGGGCTCAACATCGCTGCGAGCTCCGAAACTCCAAACTTTCGAAACCTAAAAGTCTCCGCAAAATCAGGAAGGGCTCAACATCACTGCAAGCTCCAAGTTCCCAAATTTGCAAACACTTTCAGGTATGCAATCACATCATGCTACAAATTTAATTTACAAATTAAAGGCATGCATGAACATCTAGATTTGCGAAAAAAAGGCATTATCATGATGAGAAAAAAAAAAAAAAAGGAAAGAAACTTTCTCTAAAAAAAAGAGGAGAAAGAAAACAAAAAAAGAAACGAAACTCTCTCAAAAAAAAAAGGGGAGGGAAAAAAAAAAAAAAGAAGAAAAAAAAAAGGAGGGGGCTGGCCCACAGGCCGTGGCCCACAGGCCACGTGGCCGTACGGCCAGATCCGTACGGATCTGTCCGTACGGCCCACACAATAAAAAAAAAAAACATGAAAAAAAAAGAAAGAAAAGAAAGCAAAAAAAAAAACGTGTGAGAAAAAAAAAGAGGCAAACACGTGAAAAAACAAAAAAAAAAGAAAAAGAAAGAAACAAAAAAAGAGAAAGAACTTTTTTTCCTACAATGAAGTTTTCTTGAAAAAAAAGGAGAACTTACTTAAAGCCATTGATGGAGAAGAAGAAGAAAACTCTTGAAGATCTTGAAGAAGAAAAGCTCTTGGTCTTGAAGCCCTCTTGAGATTATTGCAAAAGAAAGTAGTAAGAGCAAGAGATCCAACCTTCTCCTTGCTTTTATAGAGGAGAGCAAACCAAAGAAGGAAAGAAGAAAGAGGTAAGTGTTACTAATTAGTAACCTTACCAAAAGAAAGAAATTAGAAAGATTCTTTCCAAAAGAAAGATATCTTGAGAGATTTTCTCCTAAAAACCAATCTATGACGGATTCTTTCCAAAAGAAAGATATCTTGAGATATCCTATCCCAAAATAAAGGGATATTGAGAGATTTTCTCCTAAAATCAATCTATGACGGATTCTTTCCCAAAAGAAAGATATCTTGAGATATCCTATCCCAAAATAAAGGGATCTTGAGAGATTTTCTCCCAAAAATCAATCTATGACGGATTCTTTCCCAAAAGAAAGATATCTTGAGATATCCTATCCCAAAATAAAGGGATCTTGAGAGATTTTCTCCTAAAATCAATCTATGACGGATTCTTTCCCAAAAGAAAGATATCTTGAGATATTCTATCCCAAAATAAAGGGATCATGAGAGATTCTCTCCAAGTAAAGATATTCTTAGATATTCTCTATCCAAATGAGATATTTTGGATATTCTTTACAAAAATGACACCATATGAGATCTAAGCCATTTCAAAAGCTTAAGGTCCCATGAGTTAGCCCATATGAGCCAGGTTTGACCACCTAGGCACAAAAAAAAAAAAAAAAAAAAAAAAAAAGAAGAAAAAATTTTTTGGGCTTTTAGTCAAAGAGAAATCCCTCTTACCAAGAGCATACAAAAATGGTTCCATGCCTCTTTTGAGTTGATTGGACCATACAAAAGAAAATTCCAAGCCCCATGAGCTTCCAAAAATCAAACCATCCAGCCTCATCTACCAAATTGAGCCAAAATCTTGAAATTGACATTTCACAAAAATCAAACCAAATCCTGGTCCCCTAACCTGCCACATACAGCCTGTTAGGTCACAAGACCAAAACCAAAAACCAAAACCTGATCCCCTAACTTGCCACATACAGCCTGTTAGGTCACAAGATCAAAACCAAAATTGATCCCCCAACATTCCACATACAGCTTGTTGGGTCACACGATCAAAACCAAACCCGACCCCCTAACCTGCCATATATAGCCTGTTAGGTCACAAGGTCAAAACCCAAACCCACATCCCTGATGTCATCTTCAAAACTTTGCCTCGAGATGGTACGTGATCCCTTTCACTACCATAAAATTCCCCTGGAAGCTCAAAAGGCTACAAATACCAAAAAGAAAGACTGCTCAAAGACTCTTGGTCAAGTCACAGGCTCTCCTTCAAAAATCTCTTCGAGGCACATCGACTACAAAAGTTAAGCAACTCGTCGCTGTACCTCGAGGGGGCATTTGTTGACACCAAAAATGTCACTTTGCCTTTTCAAGATCCAAAGAGCTACATGAAGTCGCAACCTGCCATAAATAGGAAATGCTGCTTCCAAAAATCAAATCTTGTCAGAATCAAACAAAAACTGCAAGATTCTTCCAGACAGCCAAAAGAGGAGTACACAAGAAGTTTCAAGCCATTTCAAGATCATTTGGCCTAACTTCGCTTCTCCAACAACCAAATCAAGCCTCTCGGCGGTAAAGCTCTCCGCGACCATGGTTTCCAAGACAGAACCTATGGATCATCTTAAAATGACTCCAATAGGTTCCCTGTCAAATTTCAAGTCAATCGGACATCGGTTGACCGCACATCAAACCGCGACATCTTCATCGCGACAAAAAGCAAGTCTACAGGTGATAGGACCCCAAACGGCTTCAAAACTCAAACAAAAGCCTATGGTTGGTCTTATTTATTGCTCAGCAGGCTTCACACCAAATTTCAGGTCATTCCGACATCGTTTGACCCAGTTTCAGCTTTTGACGGAAAATCGGCAGCTCTGCGCGACAAAGTCTTCGGCTTTCTCAGGAAATTGGAAACTTTGCAAAATAAAATGCAAGGATTCTCATCAGGCTTCCTACAAAGAAATCAGGCCAATAAATGGTCAAAATGTCAAGGAAAAGTACAGAAGAAAAAAGAATCAAAAAAGAGCAAAAACGGACGCAAAACGGGACCAAAAAGGGGGAAAACCCCCTGCGACCCTGGGCCAGGGTCGCCGGCGACCATGGACCCCGGGGTCGCCGGGAAAGCCCCGGAAACCCCGGTTTTCGCCGTTTTTTCGCGATTCGAGGAGCCCAGCCTCTGGTACTTTCCAAAATTCATGCTTTTGAGACACCAAGTCCTCTGATATCCGTCCAAAACACGGGTAAATCATCAAGAGTATCGAAGACAGTATTGATCGCCACCCGGTCAACCAAAAAAAGTGTGCTTTCCACCCGACCGATCGAGAAATCGACAGGACAGATGGCACCGACCCGCTGTTGGCAACAAACACCTGAAATTACATGGTCATCTGATGTCGATCTACATGAAGATCCATCGATGATCATGGACAGAAGAATTCCAAAAGACATGGCACGGCCCGCGACTCTTCAGCTGCTCGGCGACCACTTAATGCGATTAATTGACTAGCTTTATTACAGTCATTAATCCATTTCTTTGGACGGCCCAATCAGAAGCAAGCATTTGGGAGTTACAAGTCAAGAGATTCATGGCATTTAACCCATGAAACTCCTCCCATCATGGCGATTAAAGGCGATTAAATGCCCTCAATCTCCTCCGGCCAATCAGAAGCCAAGAAAAAGGAGTTACAAAATAAACAATTCAATTTTGTAACTCCTCCCATTATGTGGCTTAATGACATTAAAAGCCCATAAGCTCTCCTAAATGGCTACCAAGAGCCTATAAATAGGAGAGCACTCCAAAGGAATCCAGATCGGAAAAAAACACACAACAAACATCAGACAGCAGTCAGAAATCCAGAGAAAAGAAAAAGAGAGAAAACTCTGCGGAAGTTCTACACCGGCCACCGCAACAAGGTGACAAAAGTCCCTTGGGGGGTACCCCCCCCCCCCAAGGTCCTTGCCTTCTCCTCCTGCCTCCAATGGCTTAGATATGGCTTTTCAGCCCGTCTACTCGGTTTTTTATTTGACATAGGACCTTCCTTTGGTCTTTGTCTTCTAAAAACCCGAGGTTATAGCCAAGCCAAGCGAATCAATAGCATCCTCTGTTCTCATCTGCATGGATGATGGCGAAGCCCACATATGGCTTGCGACCGTCAATCTAAACGAGTCCCCCACAATCTCCTGAGAAGTTAGATCCTCCTTTTCTTGCTTTTCATTGTAGTTTGTATTTTTTTCAAAAGAGACAAAAATCACAATTCTTGTCTTTCATTGTTGATAAGGATTGTAAATCGGCTATAAACGCCAAAATCGGCTATAAACGCCAAAAATCGGCTATAAACGCCAAAATCGGCTATAAATGCCAAAAAAATCGCCTTTCACGGCAAATCAAGAAAATGTCTCTTTTCTTAAATATATGTGCAATGGAAAACTTGAAAGAAGTTGATTTCCTTTTTACTTGCGAAGGTTGATCTCCGGATCACCACTTGTAATTCCAAGTAAAATAGAAAATCTGGCACACCCACCAAAAAAAGAAATGTTGATGCACGCCCTTTTGCCCCCCGGTTACGAAAGGGTCGGAACCAAACGGACTCCCACGTCCGCCGACCTCGGTAGGAACCCGGGCATCGGGAGCGCGGTCCATCAGTCATCATCTTCCGAAGTGGAAGTACTACATGTCTCGACGTAGTCCTCAAACGTAGTCCCAAATCTGGACCGAAACCCTTGACCTTTTTCTTAATCGAACTTGTGAAGGAGAAAAAGGTCCACATTTGCGGCGATCGAACGATCGCATTACCGAAGGACGTGGTCGAAGAAGAGAGAGACCTACAGTCGACATATTAAAACGATCCCATTAGAAGATATATTAAATAAAAAAATGTGAAGCAAAGTAAGGGATGCAAAAGGTGTGAACGTCATACTCGAGTCTGTGGGACGGTAGGAGCTTGGGCATCGGGCTATGGGGGAGGATTCCTTTGTGGCTCGTCGCATGGCCTGACACGACCAATACGCATGATGGTATTCGCTTCATACCATCTCATATATTCTTCTTCATCCTCCGCGCCTTTTGTTTTTCCTTTTCTCTTGAGCACATTGTTTGCCCGAGCTTCCCATGACTTCACATCCTCCTCATGCACTAGACTTCAATCTATAACAGATCTCCCCTTATTTTATTTCTACACGATAGGACTGATGAAGCGTGGAGGCACCGTCTGTCTCAGCCCAAACCGCCTCATGACCCTATGGGTAGGGTGACGCTCCAACACCCAATATGATATAAGGGGAGAGTCTGTTATGAAGAGTGCTTTCTCAACCTTCGAGACATGCTTCAAAAAATCCTTTCCATACTTTTTGTACGGCTGTCAATCCAACTGTGCATGAAGCATTGGGTAAGTTAGAACTAATAAAGTAAGTATGAAAATTATGGAAAAATTGAAATGCAATATTTCTACCTCTTAGACGTGAGGTAATTGAGTTGCTTTCGCACTTCTCTCACGGTCGTAAGATGGGTCATTCCATCAAGTCGGCCGGCCAATGTAACTATCAGGGGAAAGCTTATGTCATTGTTTAAGTGCGGGTTTGGAGGCGTACCTCGACCAATCTTCATTCTGGTATACGCCCAGATCTGTTAAAAAAGAGGTTTCATTAGAACATTAACATATAAATAGTGAAGGTATTAAGATATAAATATATCAAGCTCACCTGAAGAAGCTGGAGGGGGCCAGAAAGAGACTTAAACTTCTTCTCAACAACTTCCCCCTCATTAGTAGGGTCGGGCGTCTCATGGTTCTTCACCCCTTCCCAATGTACACCCTTGTTTAGCATTCTATAGAGGTTCGCTAAATACGTGGAGGCCCATGAGTAGGGGCTAAACTCTCTAAACAGCTCTAGAATATAAAAGGGGCCTCGTGCCCCTGAAGAATTACATAAAATCTGTCCAGCCACAAAAAAAAAAATAAATAGACCCGAGTTCTAAACATATCCTCGGCCTCTAACGTCTTCTTATTCGTATTGGTCGTGTCAGGCCACGCGCCTTTTGTTTTTCCTTTTCTCTTGAGCACATTGTTTGCCCGAGCTTCCCATGACTTCACATCCTCCTCATGCACTAGACTTCAATCTATAACAAATCTCCCCTTATTTTATTTCCACACGATAGGCCTGACGAAGCGCGGTGGCACCGTCTGTCTCAGCCCAAACCGCCTCATGACCCTATGGGTAGGGTGACGCTCCAACACCCAATATGATATAAGGGGAGAGTCTGTTGTGAAGAGTGTTTTCTCAACCTTCGAGACATGCTTCAAAAAATCCTTTCCATACTTTTTGTACGGCTGCCAATCCAACTGTGCATGAAGCATTGGGTAAGTTAGAACTAATAAAGTAAGTATGAAAATTATGAAAAAATTGAAATGCAATCTTTCTACCTCTTAGACGTGAGGTAATTGAGTTGCTTTCGCACTTCTCTCACGGTCGTAAGATGGGTCATTCCATCAAGTCGGCCGGCCCATGTAACTATCAGGGGAAAGCTTATGTCATTGTTTAAGTGCGGGTTTGGAGGCGTACCTCGACCAATCTTCATTCTGGTGTACGCCCAGATCTGTTAAAAGAGAGGTTTCATTAGAACATTAACATATAAATAGTGAAGGCATTAAGATATAAATATATCAAGCTCACCTGAAGAAGCTGGAGGGGGCCAGAAAGAGACTTAAACTTCTTCTCAACAACTTCCCCTCAACAACTTCCCCTTCATTAGTAGGGTCGGGCGTCTCACGGTTCTTCACCCCTTCCCAATGTACACCCTTGTTTAGCATTCTATAGAGGTTCGCTAAACACGTGGAGGCTCATGAGTAGGGGCTAAACTCTCTAAACAGCTCTAGAATATAAAAGGGGCCTCGTGCCCCTGAAGAATTACATAAAATCTGTCCAGCCACAAAAAAAAAATAAATAGGCCCGAGTTCTACACATATCCTCGGCCTCTAACATCTTCTTATTCGCCCCCCCCCCCTGCTTTTTTTTCTTCTTTCCCTTTTGCTTCGGGCTCTCCTTCTCCCTCAACTCCTCCGGAGTGGGACGGAATACTCGTTCCAGCCATGTGAACTTGAGGGAGACTCCATTGTAGTCTTGTTTATTTATGGGCACCACACCAAGGAGCTCCTGACAGAGATCTGCAATCTCGTAATGGGTGTATGTCCGGCTCGTCACGGGCGGACCATCAATAGGTATGTCCGGCTCGTCACGGGCGGACCATCAATAGGTAGGCCGTAGATGTACGCTACGTCCTCTAATGTGATGGTCGCCTCGCCGGATGGAAGATGAAATGTGTTCGTCTTCGGCTTCCACCGCTCAATGAGCCCCATGATCAATGCATGATCAATCCTCATCCACCTCATCTGAGCAAGATGGTATAGCCCGACCTCACGCACCCACTGCATCTGTCTCCCATTCATGTCCCACTTCCCATAATCAGGGTTCGTGTGAAAGCATATGTATGTGCCCAACTCCTGTGAGAAAAATGACAGTTTAAATAATGTTAGCCATAGATTAAAAGGAAGTTCAATTGATAATAGGTTCTGTGGAAGAGAGTATACCAAGCCGCGTTCGATAGCGGCAGAGATATGATGCTCTTGCTGGCACAATAGAACGGCTGGCTGTGCATTTGAGGTACTAACCTCATTTGAGGTAGCAGCCTCGTTGCGGGGCACTTCGGGGTTACTTGTATTCTCTTTAGACATCTGTATACATCTAAATTAGGCATGATAGCATTGAATGTTATGAAGGCAAGCATGAATAAACTATGAAAGTTGAATATCCAAAACCAACCGCATAATACTCTCCCCTATAATGGAAAATGAAACCACAGACATCACCATAGTAATTTAAATTCTAATAAAATCAATCAGGGATGTTGAATGAGTTTGAATGGTTTCATTATTCAATTGTATGGCATAAGACAACATAACCTTGCATAGTACCCAAACTTCTGGTTAATACAATTTACGAGGCATATAAGAACAAGAATATCAAAATGCATGATATTCACACTAACTAAGAAACCAAAATAAACAAATAGTACATTTTCAACAGTTCCAATATTTTCTTCAATTGAAAGTGTGGACTGTGGACACAAGTCAATGAGTGACCAGCAGAACAAGTAGTTTGGAAGCATGATGATGAAGTGATATAGAAGCCAAAATAGACAGAATACAAATTTCAGGGAATTATGATCTTTTCTTGAATTAGTGTGAAGTTTTAGGGATTTGGTTACTGTGAAAATGACTTACGTGTAAACTTCACTAAATGCTACACAATCCACAGACTAATAAAATGGTCTTCTAGCTTTAAGCCATGCATCTAATAAAAAATGTAAGGGCAAGTGCAATATGGGGGGTTATCAATACATGGAGACATGAGATTTCACATCTTCAGGTACGCTTGAAATGTGTAACCATAGGAGCTGATATGGTTGTTATGTATCAGTCTCAAGTATCAACCAAAATTAAACCCTTGACTACAATAGTAGTATTATATACTGTTATTTTCTCAAAAATAGCATGCATTTCTCCTTTTCTCAAATTGGTCCATATACTTCTCCATTTACATGAGCAGTGGTAAAACAGGAGGCAAGGATCAATCTTTCTTCACATGTACCTTCGAATTCACCAACCTATATTGGATAGGGTGTACGGTTGATGCAATGATCATTCTCAATGAATTTACTCTATTTATTTGAATGCCTTGAAGATAATCTCCTCCAGTGTACCCCTTTTCAACAGTCTTTTCTCTCAGTTCGTTTAACAACCACTTCTCAAGAAAAGATATGAAGAAGTTACAAGCATTACTAATAGGCCGGAGAATTCTCGCTTGCTTGGTTTCAAGAATTTTTGGAATTCTCGTTCGAGTCGGAATGATGTCCCCCAAATGGCTTTCAAAATGTTCAAGCCCCATTCAATATTTAAAAATATATAATTCTTAGAGTTTCAACGATCAAAAAGAGGCTTTTTAACCGGTTGATTCTCGGAATTCTAACACTCAAATGGGAAATTTCAAATGCTATAAAGACATTGGTCTTACATGAGTGTCAATGATTCTCCTCAAAATTAATACCTACAAACAAACGCGACCTTAGGGCTTTAGACCTAAGATTAGAAGTCCAAGCAAGTGTGATGTGCGATTTACACACATTGTGCTATGTCCAGGGTACTTCCAAGTTTGTAAAATCAAATTCAAGAAACACAATGAACCCATTCACATTGTCAAAATGAAGAAACACAAAAATGAACAAACGAACAACTACTGCCATTTGACCGCATACAACATCCTCAAGTTTGGAAAATAAAAATAACTCACTCAAACTTTTCTGAAAATGTTAAAACAAACCCCAACTGAAAATACCCCAAATTTGAAATCTACAAACCCTAATCAATGCAAACGACAAATGTACAAATCGAATACAACGTTGAAGATAACAAACCATGCACTTAGATATCATATGCGGGATGGTGGGAAAACAAAAGGAAGTGAAAACACAAAAACGTTGACAATGATTCAAAAAAGAAAGGAGAACCAAACCTCGGGAGTGTCGGTCGAAATCACAGTCGATTGAAAAAACGATGGGATTATGAGAAGCAGTTGAGGAATTCAATTACAAGATCAGTGGTTATGGAAAAATGGAAGCAACCGCTCTTCGTCGC
This sequence comes from Litsea cubeba, assembly GCA_012931725.1. NCBI lineage: Eukaryota > Viridiplantae > Streptophyta > Magnoliopsida > Laurales > Lauraceae > Litsea > Litsea cubeba. The sequence goes on from CM022951.1 coordinate 34,273,760, forward strand.
TCGTCCAAGGTCCGTCTCAATGCAATGGTGGAAAAGATAAGACAAGAATGAGCGAAAACAAGGATTTCAGCCCTAATATGGGTCACGGACAGTGTCATTGCCTACCTTATTCAAGTGTAAATAAGGTCGGCGCGGACGATGTGCTCTTTTGGTAAAAAAATGAAAATCGGGCCCAATTGCTCTAATTGGTGCCACACTTGCTAAAGTGTTTGATTGCGTAACACGACCGGATTAAGTAATTTTTTCGGTTAAATCCTCTTATACAAATTGGGTTGTAACAAAACTACAAGAAACAAGAGTAATTTAAATTCCCAAGGTGGAAAGAAAGAAAAGCATCAAGTTGAATACCTACCCACCATCCTGCCCAGTGGCTAGCAGACCCTTGAAAGTTGCCAAGTAGGTGGTCATCCCTTGGGGCCCTTTTGGCATTTTACTTTCAAAATAAAATAGAGTGAAGTGAAATAAAAAGAAGGAAAAAAATATAAGTGGGTTATGATGGTTTTCCACAACATGAGTCTTACCATGAATTTGTAGGAATTCTATTATCCCCAAATAAATAGGGTCTTAAGAGGTTTTGCACAACATGAATCTAGGTGCCTGTGAGCTATGAAAGCCCAAATTAATGTCAAAATCTCAACTATAGGAGGTTTTCCAACCCTTTGGGCCGGGGCACATAGGGAAGTCGGGTAAACCCCCCTGTAGCCACAGTGTGGTAGTGTAGTTTTGAACCTACAACCTCCAGGTGCAACCCGTGGTCCTAGGCCAACTGAGCCACCTCTTGGGTTTGAGATCTCAAACTTACATATGTAAGAATATATCACATTGCAATTTTGATAAATGCATATCCATCATTTCAATGATCCACAGTAATAAGTTAAGGACTTTAAGTGAGTGCATTTTAATAATTTGAGACTTATAACACTGACTAGATCATTAACCTCAATGGAACATGGTAAAAAAGAGAACACATATATTTTTATTCCAAACTTTTCATTTCCATATATCTTATATACAAATCCATCTCTCTTAGCGGAGGAAAACCTCTAATTTTACGGAACGGGACAACGATTTATGTCCCATATATCTTTTCCTCCTCTCTCAGTAGAGGAAAACCTGCGAGTAGGCTTAAAATCGAATTGAAAATCTGTTCGCTTCATATATAATAAATGCTCTCACTGGCAACACACATACACAACCTAAATTGCACACCAATATGACCGGCGATTTATCCCTATGGTCCTTTTTGTTTCGTGTAATTAAAAATTTAGGATTGTGTTTTTATCGGTGGTTGAAAAGGAAGAATTAAGGGTGGTAGATCAGTGGTGAAGTACTTTCATTGCATGGAAATAATGGGAGATCAATTATTAACATAACCTTTAAGAAATTGCGGGCAATTGGCTAAGCGTGTAGAAGCCCAACATGTAGCAGAGGCCTCATTCCAAAAGGCAATTTCTAATCCTTTTCAATCATTCTCACGTCAATGAACGACGGTGCCTACTTTGGGAGAACCATCAGTCGCTATAACTGCCGTGTTGAACACTGACTCTTTCCCGATGGAATTCCATGTGGATGACAAACACCCCAGGAATTTTCATGACAAGAAAAAGATAACAACAGACAAATTGACAAATTGGTCTTTATATAGCTTAAAACAATGCCTCCGTTTTCCCTACAGTGACCATGATACTCTTTGTTTATTTGACAGTTTTTGGAAGGTCATTGATATTGATATTTGCACTTCCTTTTTCTTTTTCTTTTTTTTTTATGGAGGCACTTCAAAATTTTGTGAAGGAAAAAAAATACCTCTATAAAAAAAAAGTGCCAATATCACTTCTCTTTCGGAAATACCTATACAAAAGTTAAGTATGCCTTCAACTCTTCTCTCTCTTTCAATTTCACACTATTTAATTGTAACATGCATTCTAATTCTATGGTTGTACCTGCATTAATAAAGAAAATTTTAAACATCAAAGGAGACGATGAAAGAATTTTCTTTCAGGAACCTCCCCATGTGGGGCTCAACCCATGGGTCTGCATAACGGCATGGGGCCCTCTATCGCCCAGTTAAAAAATCAACATCAGTCCCTACTCTGGTGATCCACGTTGCAAGGTACCGTGTGAGGTAGATGCTATTGGGGCCCACTTGCGGCCCCACATATCAAGGGATGAGTAAGGATGGAAAGATGCATGCGGGATTGGAAAATTTGAAAATAAGGACTTAAGTTTTTGTCTTATTTCAGCAAAGGACACGAGTTTCAAAACTTTTCAAATTAGCCCTTAAGATTTCTCGGAAGTTTTCAATTAAGGACATCCATCAACTTAAAGCTATTTTTTGGCAAATCATTCTCTCATTTTTTTTAAAATACTCAAATTCCCCTTCATTGAAATAAAATCCTCCTTCATTTTCTTTATAATCTCCTCATTTTCTTGACCATGAGCCTCACTGTGATCAATGACAACCAGCATTCCCACGCAATCGGTTGCAGGTAGTGGCTGCCGGAACAATGTCATGGCTTTAAATGAATGATAATTTAAATATTTTAAAATAAATTGAGAGAAAAAGTCACTATGAAATACCTTTAAATGACCAGATGTCCTTAATTGATAACTTACTGAAAAATTTACGGACTAAATTGAAAACTTTTGAAATTTGTGTCCTTTTTCAAGTAAGGCGGAAACTTAAGGACTTATTTAAAGTCCTCCCTATCAAATTTTAAGCTACTTTTAATGATAGTATCCCCTTGATTTGTTGCCTACGAGTCTAATAGTTTTATATAATTTTTTTTATCGTAATAGTTTAATTAGTTTCATGGGATCATAAAAAATCCATGGGATTTGGTGACATATAAGGGGTGGGGGTTGGGGGAAGGGGTTTGAAAGGATCACCTGCGGCAACAACAATCAATAGGAAGGTGAATGATCGAAAAATCTAGATGGTCTTTACCTCTATATAAAATTTTAGGCCCGTCAGATCATTTTGACCCTTTGGTCTGTGGCCCTTGGGTTCACCCTTGGGGTAATACCTGCTGACCTCCCATCCACAAGATCTACACATTCACTCCAACAACTTGGAACCCACAAGCAGCTTGCTTAGTGGAGAATCTTGAGCTCTTGACTGCCGGCGCTATCATCTACACGCCGAATTTTTATCTGTAGATTCTGCATGAGAGGTGGTATGACATTTTAAAATTCTCACCATTCAAAAAAGGGAATCCCCCTAATTCTGCACAAAAGTGATGCAGGATTTCCATAGGATAAAATTCCCCCATTGATCATTGGATGGAGAAGGTGAAGGTTAAAAATGGTGATGTCAATAAGTGTGATGTTAGGATGATAAGGGTGCAAAACCTATTTCTGAATGTGGGAGAGATTTAACTCTGGATTTAAATCCATGCACATAAGATCCAGATTGAGATATATATTCAACCCAAGCAACAAAAAAGTCCAACTACAGCTACATTGTAAAAGAAAATACGTTGTTAAGAGTATAAAGAGGTTGTGTCAGTCCACACATGTGGAAAGGGAGCCCACACACGTGGGAAGAGGGGGCATAGCCGGGTTCGAATCTTGAGCAGCAAGGTGAGAAACATGGTTGCTAACCATCTGTGCAACTGCATGTACTGAAAAGCTTTAGTTTTATAATCACTTTGGGAGCCTCCTTCAAGACTAGAAATATCTATTTAAGGATGGTTATTTGAGTATGTTCATATGAGCTCCATTTCTTGTCTTGAACTAGACATAGGGTTACATACTTTTTGAGTTGACTCGGTGAATCAGCCGAGTTGGCCTGTGAATCATGTTGGAGAATCAAATTACCTAATTGATTTCTAGGTACTCCAAAAACGACTAAGTCAAGTCAATAGCCGAATTATGTTCATTGGTTAATTTTAAGTAATTACCAGTTTTTCGGCTCAAACGTAAGCCCAAATTAATGTCAAACTTTCAAACTTAAATATATAAACATATATCACATTTGCAATTTTTATAAATGCATATCCCATCCTTTCAGCCATTCTAACAAGTTAAGGACTTTAACTGAGTGCATTTTAATAAATTGAGACTTATAAGACTGGCTAGATCATTAGCCTCAATGGAACAAGGGAAAAAAGGGAACATATATATATTTATTCCAAGATTTTCGTTTCCATATATATCTTAATATCCCCCCTCCCCACTTCTTTTATTTTTCTATTTTCTTACATCTAACATTGTTTTCCTTGTAAGAACGGCCTCTTACCACTGGGGTAAGAGGCTCCAGTTCTTACTAAGCTGTCCAGGGTACGAACCTAGGCAGTTGCCTTTCCTCACCCAAGGGTTGTTCTTCCTCACCAGAGAGCTGTGGTCCTGCAGTACCCTAAGCTGGGTGCAAAAAAAAAAAAAAATCATTTGTTTTACTTGCTTTTATAAATGCTCAAGCGCTACACACATACACAACCTAAGTTGCACACCAATATGACTGGGGTTAATCCCTAGGGCCTTTGTGTTCCATGTAATTGAAAACCTAGGATTGTATTTTTGCAAATGGGTAAAACAAACAATCAAAGGCGACATTAAAAAATGATGTCAACTAATTCATTGGTATATCAATGGTGAGGCAGTCCTTCCACAGAAACAACTAGGGATCAATCCTTAGCTGTAGTGTTGATGGTGAGGAACATGGAGAGTTTATCTTTGGGTGTGTGAGTATTTACGAGAGAATAAAAAAATATTAAAAAATGACAATCAAATAACCTCCCATTTAATAGAAATTGAATCAAGGGAAGATAAAAAATGCATACCCATGAGAATCACACAGTAATTCAATACTAGAAAAGTCAAGATCCCTCTACATCTCCACGTCGTATCATTCACTCATCACCTCATATTTATCACCTCTTTAATAATATTTCCTTCTACATTGCTCATTTGATCATGAATTCCTATATATTTTATGCAATCAAGACATCCCCTAGTCATTCCATGGAGAGGGAGATGCCTAACTATTTTATTATTAGTATATATGGACTTAAATTTCATCTATACTTCCAAATCCCCCCTAGATAATCATTCTATTTTTTTGAAAGGTGGACCATAATTTCTTATATTTATTAATAATATATTGTTATTCTCATTTTGATAATGGACATCTTCAATTTAACTAACAAATTTACATCGCTCCCAAGTCTTAGAGTCGCGAGGTCACTCATTTGCGCTTAGGGTAGGATAGGAATTTCTTTTATGAGGACTAGAAAACTTAGCCCATTTTTTGAACTTTCTCGCGAGTAAAAGTAGTGATTCAAAAGGGTCGGTTCTGGGCTGGAACCATGTTGGACCTAGAACCAAACCCATTTCTAAATGACGGTTCCGGATTTCAATTCGGAACCTATTTTATTGATTCAAGACCGAGTTTTGATAAGAGGGCGCGAATCCGGCTTAAGCATCAGGTCTGACTAGATGCTTGGGATCTAATTCCCAAACCGGTTCCAACTTTTCTTTCACTTCTTTTTATTTCTTTTTCTTAAAACAAGGATATCATTAACTAATAACAAAGCATCAAGTCTACCATCTCTATGATTAAATATAAAAAAAAAAACACCCTACCAAAGTTGATTTTGTGCTACAGTTTACAATTGTAAAGTCTCTTATGTCTGGTCCCAAGTCCATGAGTCAGAACTTGTATGGACTCAGAATCGAACCCGTTTGTCATAATCTAAATTGAGTGCCACATCCGGATCCATTTATGAATCAGAACCTAAAACAAGTTTCAAAACCCGGTTTTTCATGCGTCGGAACCTCGGTTCCAAATAATCGGAGAATTGGATACCAGTTTACAATCTTTAGTAAAAGTTGCCACATTAAATATTAATTTTATTATAGCAATGGAAAACCATTCCCGAATCCTCGCTTCTTCCGTGGAAAACCAGGTAAGCAAACGAGCCATTAGAGTAGAGTTCAAGTCACAAGTTGGGCAAGCTGTGGATCTAGATTTGGAAACAAATAACCTAACACAGGACTCCATATGACATTTGAATATATTTTTCAATGTTTAACACAATGGATCTAGACCTAATCAGTGTGGATTATTATGTGGATTTCTTTGACGCACAACAAGGATGCAGGGGTGCAACTTTAGTCGAGTCAAATCCAAACCTAGATGATCCGGACCAAAAGTGAAAATTGGGTTGTGCATTTTTTGGTTCAGATTGCGCTTGCGCCTAAATCTTGAAACCCAATTGGAGATTGGGTTGAGTTTGGCCCAAATGGGTTGAGTTTGGCTTCAAGTACCTGAATTTTTTCTAAAAAAAGTAAGTACCTGAATTTATTTATGTACCCGACTTTTGTATAAAAGTATCCATGGTGTACAATACACAGCATAAACATCAATACTATATTCAAATTCCTCACAATTTCTATAATTGGAGAAAAAAGGGGTATCTGACCTGACCCAATTTAACCCAAATTTCAATTGTTTGTGTCAGGTTCAAATTTAAATTTACCTACATATAGTGGGTTGGGCTTGCGGGGAGCAATTACCCAACCCCATCCACCCCATATATATTTTTTTTCCAACGGAGGGTTCTCAACCCTTTGGGCTTGACTAATCCCTCCGGACCCAGAGAAAAGCCGGATAAAACCTTTGTGGCCCCCAAGTGGTAGCACTAGTGGACTCAACCATCGTTTTCTAAAGAGGGGGAACCGGAAATCGATGCCAGGCCTTCGAGCTCCGAAAGAGAGAGGAACCGTGGTCCTGACCACTCGGCCAACCCCTGAGTTCAACCACCCCAACCACCCCAGTTGCAACCATACAAGTTTGGTGGAATGCATGGTATTTGTTATTTTCATTTGCTTGAAAATACTGCCGTGACTCTCAAGCATGAAGGTCACACAAGGCGGACTGTTTGAAAGGGTGGACCCCCCTTTCCAGTATAGACTTGGAATTCTAACCCCTGTTCTGAAACAGATGTTTGTGTGCATTTCAAAAGGGGAGAAGGCAATACGGGGGATCTGCATGTGGAAATGTAGACTATTATTCTCTAGCTTTAACAACTTTCAATTTCATTTTTGAGATTTTTACCAAAAAAAAAAAACTCGATTTTAAGATGTTGTTCCAGACGATTGCATGGGTCAATCAATTTTGCCACCACCTCTCAAGTGGGGCCACCTCTACTTGATCCAAGCCATGAAAATCGTATTACTCCCAATTAACTAGGCAAGGGAGGGATATTCCACTGGATTGGTTATGACGTGAAAAGCTAAAGAAATTACTAAAGAGTAACTCCTTTTTTCTTACACTAATCAATCAGACAGTTTGTGTCATTACCATTGTGTGGATTTTGGTAGTGTTCATTTTAATGGTGAGCTTGTGACATAAATGGTTTGGATCAAGTAAAAAAGGTATACAACATGGGTAAACTACTTACAAAATAGGCCCATGTGCGTGTTCCTGGTTATCAATGAGGGGCTGTGGTTTGGCAAGTTGGAAGATATAATGACAAACCTATAGGTACCTTTCAAGTTGGAAAAAAACATATTGCTGTCCTTTTTTTGAAAGTGAGCAAATTCAACACACACATCTCAATGGCACCATTAGGTAAGGATGTAAACAGCCTAGTCCAGTAAGGTCCCATACCCTGTAATTTTTTGCCTCTATGGTTTATTTTTACCTTTTCCGGTTAGGTCTTATGGAGAACTGGGTCAATGGTGATAGGGACAGGGTCAACTTTGGGTGGGGTAAATCCATATTTGCTCAGACTAACACATGCTCCAACCTTTACATAATCGGTCTCATGAGTTTATGATTCGTGATATCAAATATGCCCATGATAGGCACAAGAGAACCACACATAAATTCTGTTTTAAGATAAGAGTTTATATCTTTTACCAATAGACATCAAAAATGGGTCGCAACTCATAAATGGGGCAGGTGAGCCAAAATGGTTGCTCAGCCCAAATCTGACTCGGGCCGAATATAATAAGCCATTACCCTGCCACACCATAAAAACATTACCAAACCTCTTCCAACAGGGATGGGGCTTCACTCGTTTAACCTGACTCATTGCCACTATTACATTTATGGTTGTCAATGGGTAGGTATCCATTTACCTAATTCCCAAAAGAGAGCTGCTACCAGCACACTATAAGTGACTCAACACACACTGCATCTCTATACACAGGGCTGTTTAGTGTAAAAAATCCCATTTTTTTTTGCCCTCTACACTCTGCATTTTCCCTAAAACACCCTTGTTATGGACTAAGCGTATTTCTCCCTTCACTCTACACTCTGCATTTCAACTTCGACCTTCCCTCCCATTTCAGTGAACGGACGATTCACTCTCCCATGGCGATTTCATTCAAGACGATAGGCAGATCTCGACCAGCTGGTTCACTGGAACGATTTCGATCTGGACTGATAACCCAACAGTCTTTCTCTCTGTGCTCTCTTCATCTTCAACCATGAACATAACTTGAACGATCTCTGTGAGTGATTTTAATCTCTTTTTTTGTTTAGAAATGCTTTTTGTTTTTGTTTAAGTTCCATTATTTGGTTTCTTGAGATGGTTTTCCTTGCCTACACTACATCTCTCCCTCCCATTTCAGTTTGTTTTTTTGCTAGTTTCTTGTGACCACTCGGCATTACCAGGCCGAATACGATGAATCTGTTCAGTCTCACTGAACTTTAAACTTCCTGATTGTACGGCAGCATGGGTCTAAACATAAATATTTCAGACGGTCCAATCGAACCGAACATATTTCGTCTGCACGGTTAGGTACTGCCAAACATATAGTACCCACATTGTTACTCAGGGCTAGGGATGTAAATGGGTGTCCGATTCTCCGATTACCCGGAGGTTCTGACCCGTTAATAATCGGGTCTGGGTCCTTATTTAGGCCCCAATAAGTAAATGGGTCCGGTTCCGGTTCCACCTTGGTTCGGACCCGTGGACCCGAGACCCGACATATTACCTCAATTTTCGAAAATCTCTCCTAAAAACTATTTTTTTTACTATCATTCTCTACTTAAGCCCTGATTCGGATCCAGACCCGTCCCATATATATGATTCTGGTTCCGGTTCTGGTTCCGGAACCAAGAAACCAGTTCCGAAACGGTTCCGAGTCCGGATCCTATTCCACCTTCTCCTTAACGGTTCCGATTCCAGGTCCACCATGGACCCGTACTGGAACCGACCCGTTTACAACCCTACTTAGGGCCGAACAGGTACTTTATTTTTTTTTATGTACTGATTTTAGCCTGGTTTTTTTTTTTTTCAAGATATGGATGTGCCCGGTACCTCTAGGGTTTGACTCACGGCATTGCACAGGAGACTGCGTCAAAGGTTAGTCGCTGATGATCTAAGTGAAAGTCCGGAGGAAGTGGACGCTCAAGAAGTAATTGAAGAACCTGTTCAAGCCCAAGAGCAACTAGAAGTCCATGGACAGGCAAAAGTCCATCAACGAACTTCAATTGTTGACTCTTCTAGGACTGGAGAAATTCTTAGGGGGCCTATAAATTGTTGACTCTTCAATTGTCACTAATTTATTTATTTTATTCCGTATTGCAAGAGAGACCAGTGACAGACAGGAAAATCTATATAGTGGAGCAACTGTCATTTGAGCGAGTAAAGACACTTGTAGAGCATGGTCTTGGGGTCACATCCGAGCAGGCACACGAAGAGTTGGCAGCTGTGCGAGGCTCGTCGGTTAGACTGGAGTGGCGCAGGGACCTATTTGAAGTCGTGACCGATGTGAAGTCAGAAGAGCACATTAGGCATGCCGCTAGAGCATACCTATTGTATATATTGGGCTGTACACTCTTCACAGACAAGAGTGGCACTAGGGTCCCAGTGGTGTATCTAAGGCTGCTAATGAACTTCAATGAGGCACACACATATGCTTAGGGTGCTGCTGCGCTCGTGTACCTATATCGACGTTGGGGTTTGCTACCCGGATCGGCGTTAGGCAGATCGCGGGATATCTGACTCTTCTAGAGGCATGGATATACGAGCATTTCCCCAGGTGCAGGCCTAATGCCAACCGCACATACACAGAAGATATACCTCTAGTGCATCGTTGGGTGCCACGTAGGGAGTCTGGGGACCAAATGTCCAACCTGCAGTCATTACGAGAAGCACTTGACGATCTTAAGGCCCATGAGGTAAGGTCTTACAATTTATGTAGTTTCAAAAATTAGTAAATGAGTACCGTGTCTTTAACTAATGCACGTGTTGATCAATCTTACAGGTGGTGTGGGACCGCTATCGAAAGCACAGTGCATATCACCCCTTTCATGAGGTTTATTATTACACTGGCTGTCTTAAATGCATGGATATCATTGAACCATATCATCCTGATCGGGTGCTTAGGCAGTTTGGTAGGGTCCAACGCATTTCCCCCCACTCCACTAGCTCCACAGCACGCCACAAGGGGTGTCCTGGCAAATCAGTATCGGATTGCGTACCATTATCTAGACCAAATATGGGAGAGATGGCATAACCACCTGTTGTCTCCGATGGAGCGTGGTGTGCCTATGGCTCATCCGTGGGACTGCGCACCCAATTATATGGAATGGTTCACACGAGTGTCTCACCCGATCATTCAGAACCTACTACATCGCTCCACGTTTAATCCGCATGCTCAAGATTCTCAGGGCAACTCTTCCATAGACCCCCGATTGGTATGATGCTTGACAACTTAAGTTTCATATTATAACTGAATCTAGAACAAACTAACTGACTAATTCGTATGTTGTCAATGAACAACGCATCGTGAACGCTCAAAGTATAATTCAGCCAATTCTAAGGAGGGGACATAGTCTGAGTGTCCGAGATCTTGATGCATTGTACGTGGCCATAGAGGATGTTAACAGGCTGCTAGATGGAACTGATCCGGCAGATCTTCATCAAAGACCGCAACGCAACGAGATTACCTATAGCCGCAGAGGGAGACGTAGGGTGTAGCGGTTTGATGTGGCATTGACATTTGTAGAAGAAATGAAATATGTAAACTGGGAAATTATGTTTTAACCAATGAGTTTTTGGAAAAGTTGGATTGTAATTCATTTTTTGCAACAGGATATGAATTCAGTTTTTGCAACTGGTTATGTTGTCTTACTTTAGACTTACATTTTAATGGGTGGCTTTATCGCTTGAATTGTGTATTTATTATCCTTTTTTTCCATTTAATTTTAACCACAGTTCAGTGTTGTTCGGCTTCTCAGGACCGAATAGTCCCCAGTTGTTCTGTTTAATTGTGTGGTGCTAAATAATTCTATTCGGTTATACAATTCCGAGCATATAGACCCATTTCGGCCAATCAGGTCCGTGCAAGTAATTCATGTTCGGATTGGTTGGACCGTGCAGTATTATCATCAAACAATGAGAAAGCTCTAAGTTTTACTTGGGTAATATGTTGCTTTATAACAATACAACAAGTGTTATTGATAAAAAAAAAAAAAAAAAACGATTACATCTGGTTACATCCTTAGGAATAAGGAAACAAAAAAATCATTCCAACTCGATCGTTTCGCTTGTGGTAGCTGATGGACTGATAATCTCTCTGAATAGCTGTATCCGGGATTGATAAGGTGTATCCCATTCATCTGCAGAAGGCAGATGGTGATGTCGTCAATTAGTAGCAATGGGTGGAATTGGATGACCTTGAGCGAGGAATACCTACACAGGACAAATTATTGTTTTCAACAATACAACGGATGAGTCACAATAACATTTCTACTAAGTGAAAAAAGGGACATTGAACCATATATTATTATCACCTGAACGAAGTGGTTTTGATTGACAAAGCCGATTGCAATCTCCCGCCTAGCAACCGTAGGCATGAAGGCTGATGGAAGAGGAAGAAAAGTTAGGCATTGTTCAACTGATAGGTGGTATAGGACAACGTTATAGTGCGAAGCAATTAGATGTCCCATATTCGGCATCGTCATCCATCTATCATAGGGAGGGCAATTTGCATGGTACGATATGATGTGGAGAAGTTCCTCTACCCTTTGTTGTGATCCATACAATTGTATGTAATGTTCTGCATGAGTTACTAACTCTCTAGTGAGACCGATCCGTACATGTTGCCACAAATCCTCACCAAGTCCCATCAACCCTGCAATGGCTCTAAATCCACAATTGCCATCAACAGTGACATCTCTTACATGTATAATATAAGGCCTTAAACCACAAGGTAGGGTGTCAATATAAGAAACTGGCTTCATATTTCTTGGGCGAATGACCTTCAACTTAGGCATTATCCTCTGCTTGGGCACCAAGGAGACGCCACTACTGGCCACAGTATTTCTGGTTACGGCTGGGGACTGGGGAGTAACTGTCCTGGGAAGATTCAGCGTGTTCAAATGCAGAGGGGTCACGTTTAGTTGAGTTATGTAATTTCAGTTTTGGGCGCCCCCGAACTTTTGTTTTCACGCTTGGTTCGATCAATGTGGTGGTCTCAGGCTTTGCTATCTCCCTAAGCTTATTCAAGATGTGTAACTTCTTGCTCGAATCATACCCTCTGAACTGTTCAACAATTAACTTTATCTCTAGCATGCAATCCAACTCAAGGCTAGAGGTATTATTTGCAACGGTGGATAGAAGGTCAAGCTTGCGCCAATGCGTATGCATGCAATCTAGAGGAATAGGGCGACCGACACTTATGTATTTTGTGACCTCATGAGCACACGGTAAACCGTGTGTATGTCGAATTACACAACCACATGCATCTTGATCAATACCAACTGACGAGGCTCGCTTCGTCTCGGGCAAGATCTTCTCTAATGCACTTATAGAAATATTACCATGAAGGTCCTTGAATTCTGAAGGCTTGAAATTATGTTGCACAACCGTCTTACTTTTTTCAAATGATGCCTTGATATTTGTATGTTGCAGCTGAAGTAAGTTGTGAATATTCGCCCAAGAGTCTTCAAAAGTCCCTTGGCTTGATCCAAGCTGCCGCTTCAACTGTGCATGTGAACTCTCCACCCTGTTCGTTGTAGTGTTCCCTAAATACATGACCTTGTCCGTCTAGGCAGCTACAAACCTGTCCTTGTACATATCTAACCAAGATCCTCTAACATACTCAAGTGCTACCGGATAGGTGATGAAATCCTTCTGAAACAAGTCGAATTATAGATTGTAATGTTCCTGTGTGGACGAGGAAACCAACATGTTCCAGCTCATTATAAACCGGTCCCACTTTTCCTTCATCTCAAAAAATTTCTTGCATTTAACCAACACATTTCTGTTGATATGCCATTTGCATAAAAGATGTTTGGCACTGGGGAATATATTAGATATGGTATTCATTAAAGCCATCTCTCTGTCTATGACAATAATACTAGGAAGAATACCATCGCCAATCACAGTACACAATATACCCAATGCCCATGAGTAGCAATCTTCACGTTCATTATGGAGATATACAATGCATACGGAGAATGTCTTCTCTATGAATGTCACCCCAACAATCTTCTACAACGGCATTCGATACGGATTGGTCTTGTAAGTACAATCTATTATCAAGACTTGAGAAAATGCACACAGTAAGTCTAAGCTGGTAAGGTGTGTGAAGAACAAGTCAGTGATAGTATCTGTATTTGGACAGTTCCTATGTCACTCAATATACTTATGCTCTGCCAATAATTTCAACAGATGTTGCATCTGACTCCGACCGGCCCTCTCCACAACTTTATGCCTATGACGTGCATTGTAAATGGTCTTCATTGTGCTTACATTTAACTCACTTTTATGTTTCAATGTCACCAATATATCCTTTGGCCGAACCATATTCTTGGACATGTCTACCAGCAATGAAGTTTCCTCCTCTGTTAATCTCCTTGCAAATGAGTGCCCTTCTAGGAATTCTGCAGCTAGATGATTATGCGCACCACAAACTACATGCAACATCCATTCATCATTTGAGCCCACCACCTTATCTTATAACGTGAATGGACAACCACACTTCTTCGAACCAGCCAGCTTCAATTTCTTCCCTACATTCTCATATTTAGTTACTCTCGTGTCTCTATAAGAGCCACTCCTCTCACATCCAAGGGTGAGTCTTGGTTTTTTTATTTCTGTTGTTGGGCGCTGTTGATGTCTTAATCATAACAATAAAACCGTTTCTCCTCCCAACATCACGAGCCCATTTAATTAGTGCTTCTCGGCTAGTGAATATCTGCACATAACCAAACAAAATTAGATTGAACCAAGTGACAACATCAATTTAAAAATCTAATGATTCATTCACATTTATTACCTCTTGGGTGATAAACTCATTGCTATAGTCCACCACACACTCCGAGCCAACCTTGCCGTATTCAGTAGGCGCATCCCACTACTATGGAACCAATTTTGTTAGAGTTTGTAAATGATACAACTGCACGGCTCTGAATTTCCGAACAGAATCAAATTGTTCGGTCATTATTGACCGAATTAAATACTTATGTTCGGTTATTAATGGCCGAATTAAATCATTTTATTTGGTCATGAATGGCCGAATAAAATCAATTTGTTTGGTTCTTAAGTGTCGTTCAATGATCGAATGTTCGATACTATGATGCCGCCGAAAGTAAAATGGAACAGATTTTCAAGGGTTCGTCTCAGAGTAACAAATCGCAATGAATATGCCTACCTCGTCATTGCTAGACTGATCGGGAACTATGCTCTGCTTGTCCTTTGTCTCGTCCATTGCTTAAGAATGCTAGTTCAATGGGTAAAAACTTGGAATGAAATCAAGATAAATGAGATGAAGTAAAATAGAGGTGGGAGTGATTTAAACCGTGAGATGTTTTATAAAAGAGAGGGGATAGCAATGGGAGTGAGAATGAGAAGGAAATGCAGCTTTCATTTTGAAAATAGATTGGTGAGACTGTGAAAAACGAAAGCCAGTGGTTGCCATCGTTTGAGGGAGAGTGATGGAGGGAAGAAGTCGGAGTGTAGAAAGCATAATCAATCTCAAGTGGAGTCCTTTTTGGTAAATATACAAGTGGGTATTTTAGTCTCCATTTGTTGCAGTGTGTGTTGAGTTAAATGCAGTGTGCAAGTAGCAGCTCTCTTCCCAAAAATGGCCCGACTCATAAAGCTAGGCAGGGGCTTTGGGTCTGGGCCCGATTGATGACAAAGTCTTCTTCATCTATGTGTTCAGTTAATTCGCTAGTTCTTTACCTGAAATATGTGAAAGGATTTAAAATCATGTTCAATTGAGTTTGGGCTAGTGCTTTAGACCAAATGCATTAGATGAAATTGGGTTAGTCACACACTACAACGGGCCAGTTTACCCGTTTAAAAGAAGCCAACCTGTAAATATTGAGAATGGCACTGAATTTGGGTCTGTTGTCAATCAGGTGAGTTTTGAGTTCAACACCAAGGGCCCAACTGAAGCCTGACCGGTTTTAGGGTTGGCTCAACATCCTTAGATTCATTGCCATCCTATATGGTTGTAAACATGGCAAGTTCTGGCTAGGTCCAGAGAAGTCCATACTAGATTATTCTGGTGACGTCCTTCAAAATCATCTCAAGAAGTTGATTTGGGAAATGAAAGAAATTGACTATCTTATAAATAAGAAATGGGAACATGTGCAATTAGCAAAATGAGCCATGCCAGTATGGGAATACACTGAATCATCAGTGACCAGGCGCCACACTAGGCACATGGCATAAGGAACAGAAGTAGGCAAACTTGGAACAAATGCTTTTCCAGAATGGAAATACATTACAGAGAAGCAGGAGATATCAGTGCTTTGGTCACACTGGCAAGAGAAAAAACAGGAGCCGGTCTTGGTACTTTGGCATGGAAATGTCAGCTGTGCGAGACTCATATTCGGCCTTGACACAACTGGCCTGACTAGATCATTGGCATATGTAGGTGCAGAAAATAATGACCCACAATAACTGGGGAGCCTTAGAGGACTTATCCAACAATGGAGATGACTGGGTACCGTCCGAAAGCCTGAAAGAGAAGAACACACGGTCAGAGGACCCTGGCCTGGGCGGCGCAAGGCTCTCCGATGCCAAAGTCAGTGAAGGAACTGGAACAATGGAAGGAGAGGAAGAAGAGAGGCAGAGTAACAGCTCTCAAGTGTGTATTGTGCATACCTTGTACGTGAAATGCAATCCTTTTTATAGACGATTTGGAAGATATCTTGGACGATATCTTGGTATGGGTCTCATGATTCGACTGGGAAGTCATGATCAGCCCACGATGCAATTAATGCGGTCCAATCCAGCCCACTTTGCATTAAATGCGCGTCGGATCAGCCCACGTCGCATTTAATGCGCGTCTTGTTGGGCCAGATCGTGTTGGACGCCTTTGGCGGTAGGGGTACCATCGGATCCGCCCTCGGGCCCTGCCCTGATGTGGCCTCAGCCGCTGGATGCCGCCATGTCAGTGATCTGGCGAAGATCGTGAGCGGCTGGATGTCGCATCTGTCTCGCTAGCTCGCGCCCCTACTCCCCCACGTGCTTGATGACGTGGGGGGGGGGGGGGGTGAGGGGCGCAAGTGGAGGCTCTTTCTTACTTCGGCTTCCGTCCCGGCCATGGTTTAAAATCTCGGTATCGGTCGCGGTATCGGCCGGGCCGAAAAACCGATACGTCGCGGATATCGTCGCGGATATCGGTCCGTCGCGGTCGTCGCGGTGTGAATTTTTTTTTTAATCCAAAAAAATCCGCAAAAATATTCAAAAAATCCAGAATATTAGAAAATGTTGGAAAACAATATTTTTTTTCATTAGTAACAACAATAAATCAAAATCTCGGTCACCTTAAGTTATGAGTCCTGTCTGTATCGCTGTTCGCTTTATTCTCCAGTATTTTATATAATGCAACCATTATTGATGCTCATGATCAATAGGATGAAATATCATAAATCTGACATAATGCAACCACAATTTTTGGCAAAAACTCATACTTTTTTATTCCAAAAGTATAGATCTATTTTAAACTAACACATTATCAATGCATTTGAACACTAATGTGAAAAAATGTAACTGATTTCAAGAAAAGCCCCAAATTTTGGAAATAAAAAAATATAGATCTATACTTTAAAATACTAGATCTAGGGAAAAATAAGTGAGTAACATCGAATCTAACTCAATATAAAGCCTTTTCGTTCATGAATTAGCATATTAACAATCTTTACTACTATATCATTACAAACATAATTAAATAGGTTTAATATCATATCTAGTAGTTTATGATAATAATTGACATCTAAGCACAAAAAAAAAAGAAAGACAATCAAAAGAGTCCTAGCTATCATGGTCAAGTAGATCATTTTGTCTTCTTGAATTTAGATTGCCACTTATCTAAAACATGCGCTTCGCAGAGGGGGTCCGGGGGTATCCCCCGGCGGGGGTCGAGCTGATATTTTGAAAATATCGGCCGATATATCGCCACGGCCGATATTTTCAAAATATCGGCCGATATATAGCGATTTTTTGGCGATTTTTTCCCCCGTATCGCCGCTACCGATATCTCGCTGAGATATCGGCGCGGTACCAGCCGGTACCGGTACGTATCGGCCGGTACGTACCGGTACCGGCCGAGATTTTCAACCATGGTCCCGGCTCTTTCAGCCGAAGTGGAGCTCTAGTCCGAGATGGGCACACGAGGTGGCCGAGCTCGGCGCTAGTGGCCCGGAGCTGCTTGACTTCGGCCGGACCTCCTGTCCTGGCAGCCGGAGTGAGCCTGGTGCCACACGGATGGCACGTGAGAGTGCTTAGACTCATCTGATGGCTGTGATTAGCGTAATCCTGTGGCTCTGGAAATCTCCCCACACAATTGCCCCCTAGCTTTTGACCTCTTAAGCGCCCTGGCCTTTAGTGGTCGAAAGCTAGAAGACTCGTCTGGGGATGCGACGGTCATTGCCTGGTGTCGCTTCAACTGTCCTGAAGCAATGAATGCTCTGTCCTGTCTGTACTGGGAAGCGAGTCGACGGCTACACGCGTCGCCTCTTCACTGATTGCATTGTCTTATTGATGGAATGGGCGCAGATCGCGAAATCCGCCCTTTCGAATTTCGAAAGCAGCGCGCGCCGAGGGTTTGTTTTCCATAAAGAGGGTCGTTTCCTTCCCTTCTTGTTTCTGATTTCTTTTCGCCTTCGCCTTCGCCTTCGCCTTCATCTGTGGTTTCTGCTCTGCTGCTCGAGATTTCTTCTAGCGAGGACGACCATAGGGCGTGTCTGGACCTGTACTCGAGTCGCCCCTTCTGTCTCTGTAAGTTGCTTCGCGCCTCTGTGTAGCTTCTTCTTAGGGTTTCGCAACCTTTAGGGTTTATCTTTTGCTGTCCCCTTCTTTAGACATGGGCACCCCTAGGTTCAACCTAGATACCGAAGAGGGAATAGCTAGATTTAGGGCCGCTTTTGATATTCCGGAGCGAGTCCTACTCAAGTCGGCGGACTCCGTCGACTATGCCACGATGCGCTGGTCCGGCGGCTGGATGCCGTTCCCTCTGATCTCCGTGATCGAGGGCGGGGTCAGATTTCCCCTGCACCCTCTACTTAGAGCTTGCCTCAGTACCTGGTCCCTTACCCCGTGCCAGCTGATGCCCAATGGCTATAAGGTCATCATGGGCACGGCGAAGCTGAATGAGATTCTGGGGACCGACCTAGGTGTCCATGATATCGAGGACACCTACGATATCTGCAAGGCCGGGGAAGGGAAATATTATCTCCGGGTGAAGCCGCAGCGAAGAGGCTTCGTCCTGGCCTTGGAAGATTCAAGTAAGAATGCCGAAGAAGCCTTTTTCTGCGTTTCGGGGGACTGGGAGTTCGGCGCTGGCGAAAGTAGGAGGTTAACGGTCCCGCGCCGCCCCGGGACAGTCCCAAGTAAACATCGCTCCTTTTCACTCATCTTCTTTGCTTGATTTCGACGATGCCGAGCTGACTCCTCTATTATTTGTTATGCAGAGGCAGGTGCGAGACGACGCCGAGCTGCGAGTGAAGGCTGGAGGAGGAACCCCGACGACATCAACAAGGTTGAGAGGTACCAGGGGCACGAGACGAGGTCAGCTTGGAAGCTGCTCGGATACACGCCGAGATACCGCGGCCACTACCAGAGGACCGGGGTACCCGAGGTGGACGAAGCGCACCCTGATCGTCCAACCGTCTCCCTTGCTGTACCTGCCGGGATCCCCTTGAACGATCTTGCCGCTAGACGAGCTGCGTCTGGGTCCGAGGCGTCCACTTCCAGTTCGGAGCCGCCGAACCTGAGGCAGATAGTGGACGCTTACTCTTCTAATCAGGAAGAAGATATGGCGGGAAGGTCGAGGGAGCCAGTCATCAAGGATATAGCGGCCAAGTTCAGGGGGGGGGGGGTCTTCTTCCTCTGCGACGCCATCTTCTGCCAGCACCCGAGCAGCTTCGAGCTCGGGAGGTGCTGGCGACACTTTCGCTCCTGCTCCTGCTTCTGCTCCGGCTCCTGCTTCGAATGCGGGAGTTCGGCGACGCTCGCCGGAGCGCCCGAGGGAGGGGTCTCCGCCCAAGAAGAAGTCCAAGGTGGGGGAGAAGGACCTGGGGGCCGAACAGCCTCCGAAGGGCAAAACCCCTGCGCGGGCCCCCGGAGTCAAGGCTCCAACTGAAAAGAGTGCACCGGCTGAGAAGAGTGCACCAGCTGAGAAGAGCGTGCCGGCCGGCAGGCCGTCCGGCGGGACGACTCGCGAGCTCACCATCTCGGCGGGGCAAGGATCCGGGTCGTCCTCTGGACCCCAAACTGCCCCAGCGCCATGGAGGCCGAGGATGGAAACGCAGCCCGGTAAGCCTCTGAACGTTGAGGATCGGCTGCTGGGGAACGCCGATGTCATCGGGGCTCTCGCTAAGGTCTGCGCTCTGCCGCGGGATATGGAGACGCACGAGAGGTTCGATAACGAGAGCCTGATGGTCTCGGCGATTCAGGCTAACCTCCTGGTAAGTGCTTTCAGCGTTTTCCTTCCAAGCGATTTGGCTCGACTGCCCCAGCTTGACTCATCTTTCTCCATTTGCAGAACGTGCAGAGGCTCCTGACCGTGGTGGGGCGGAGTGATAGGAACGCTGCACGGGTCACTCAGCTGGAGTCCGAGAGGGACAAGCTGAAGAAGGAGCTGGAGGAGCTGCAGGTGGCAATGGAGGGGATGAAGAAGGCCAGCGCTGAGGAGGCTGCTCGGCTGGCGTCGGCTCTGGCTGGTGTCGCCGAACTTACGGCGAAGACCAACCAGCTGAAGGGCGAGGTCTGGGCAAGGAACAAGAAGACCGCCGAGCTGGAGTCGGAGCTGGCCAGATTAAAGGCTGAATCGACGGCTGAGGGGACGAGGCTGCGCGGGGAAGTGCTGGCTGGGCGAGCCGAAACAGCGAAATTGAAGACGGCGAACGCCGAGCTGGAGAAAGAGAAGGCCTCTCTTCTGTCCGAGGCCCAGTCCGCCTTCCAGGATGGGGTGGATCACGCCACTGAGCTATATGAGAAGTAGGTGGAGGAGATCACCGCCATCCTGTTCGAGGAAGGATGCCTGGCCGCACTGAGACGTGCGGGGGTCCCTGAAGATCACCCTATCTACCGGGACCTGCCGAAGTACTCGGACCCGGCTCCTGAGCCGAGCTCCGCTCCTGCAGCCGAAAGTGCCCCAGTTGAAGCTCCTGCAGTCGCTCCTGCTGCTGACGACGCTCCCGTTGCCCCGGTCTCGAGCGATGCTTCGACCGTGCCTCAAGGTGAGGGATCCTCTGCCCCTGCTTCGGCTGAGGTACCGGTTGAAGCCCTTTCTGCCAGCGACGTTCCAAGCAAGGTCGCGGTTTCGGCCGAAGCTGCTGGTTCAGCAGATATGGTGATCGACCTGGTGGAGTCGCCGAAACCACAGTAGCTTGTAATATTTTTGCTTTCTGCCTTGTAATACTTTTCTATTATCAATGAAAAACGGGCTCCTTTACTTGAATGTTTTCTCTCTTTTGTTTTTGGATGTGACATTGGATAGTATTGAATGCCTTTACTGCGACGCATGACCATCGAGGTAGAGAGAGTCACACGGTCTTCATAGCTGTCTGTGCCGATTCTCCGTATTCTGGATATCATAAATAGCAGTAAACATGGTGTTACTGCCGACGAGGGAAACGGGCGGACGTCTCCACGTGGCGCCCTAGGGATCGCTGGTCATCAGTCGTGCACCCCAAATAATGCGTGGGAGACTTCGCCCCTTAACTTCCTTCGGAGATTGAGCCCTTCTTCTTCCTATAAGTAGGGGCGATAGGCTCGCCATGGGCGATGAAAAGAACAGAACGTAGGATAGTTTAAATCACGTAGACATAGGAGCCATGCCCAGCGGGTGTTCAGAAGCAGTCGATCCGGGGGGAACCCCTGCGCCTGCGGGTGGCTTTCTCCAAGGGGGGAAGCCCATCGTGGTCTGCGCGCTCTCTGAAGGGACTCCCCGTGGACCACGCGCTCTCTGAACGCGGGTTCATGGCCGACCGTCCCTGGTCAGGTTGCAGGGGAAACCCCTGTAACTGCGGGATGGTCGGGTCCTGGGTGTCTGCCGATCCTGCAGGGTCTTGTGTAGCATCGAGCTCCCTGCGAGCCCCTTGCGCCGTGTCAGGATGGTAAGACTAAGGGTGGAGTTGAGGCCCGCTGGACCTGGGGGCTCTTCAAACTTTGGTCTCACTGACCGGAGGGTGTTGAAGAGCTCAGCGAGGTCCAGGGCCTCCGAACTGGAGGGGCTCTGCAATCGCTTTGGTCTGACCAGCCAAAGTGTATTGTAGAGCTCGGTGAAATTCAGGATCACTCAGAACCTCCAGTCTATGATCCGGCATCTTGGAGTCTGCAGCCCGAAGAGTCGGTGAAGATCAGAGTCTCCCAGTTTTTCTTTATTTTCTGTTTTTAGAGGACTGTGATCCTCCTTTCTGTATTTTTCTTTTCTGTTCTGTAACTCTTGTAATAAGGCAGTTTACAATGAATAAAAAGGAAGAACTTTGTGATCACTCAAACTGTGTACAGCGCTTTTGCGTTTTCTTTTACTTTCCATGTACTGTTCTGGAATACTTAAGTGTTTTTGTGCTGCTTTTCTGTGTTTGAGTGCTGGCCCAGCTCTTTCTTTCTGAGATACTGACCTTGGCCGAAATGGCTGGCTTTGGAAACTGACCATGGCCGAGATGATCTGCTTGCGCCGAGGTGGATTTATCATTTCGCTGACCTCGGCTATGAGAGCATGAGTTCGGCACGGTCTTTGGGAGGTGTATAAACCCGGACTTTAGGAAACGGCCGAGTGTCCGAACTCCAGACCATTTTCAGGGCGGTAGACCCTTGTAGAGTGGGATAAATCCCTGAGTTTAGGAATTCGGCCGAGCGTTCGAACTCGAGGCCTCCTTCCAGGGCTACGAACCCTTGTAGAATGGGATAAATCCCTGAGTTTAGGAATTCGGCCGAGTGTTCGAACTCGAGGCCTCCTTCCAGGGCTACGAACCCTTGTAGAATGGGATAAATCCCTGAGTTTAGGAATTCGGCCGAGCGTTCGAACTCGAGGCCTCCTTCCAGGGCTACGAACCCTTGTAGAATGGGATAAATCCCTGAGTTTAGGAATTCGGCTGAGTGTTCGAACTCGAGGCCTCCTTCCAGGGCTACGAACCCTTGTAGAATGGGATAAATCCCTGAGTTTAGGAATTCGGCCGAGTGTTCGAACTCGAGGCCTCCTTTCAGGGCTACGAACCCTTGTAGAATGGGATAAATCCCTGAGTTTAGGAATTCGGCCGAGTGTTCGAACTCGATGCCTCCTTCTAGGGCTACGAACCCTTGTAGAATGGGATAAATCCCTGAGTTTAGGAATTCGGCCGAGTGTTCGAACTCGAGGCCTCCTTCCAGGGCTACGAACCCTTGTAGAATGGGATAAATCCCTGAGTTTAGGAATTCGGCCGAGTGTTCGAACTCGAGGCCTCCTTCCAGGGCAACGAACCCTTGTAGAATGGGATAAATCCCTGAGTTTAGGAATTCGGCCGAGTGTTCGAACTCGAGGCCTCCTTCCAGGGCTACGAACCCTTGTAGTTGCCGGAGTCAGTGAAAGACGATAGATTGAAGACAAGGCGAAAAGTTGCTTTCATTGATTCAGGATTCATTACATCTTTAGAAATAGAATTTCTTTAGGTGGGATGCATTCCACGGTCTCGGCAGCGGCTTGCCTTCTAAGTCTTCGAGCTTGTAGGCTGATTTCCCTGCTAGTGAGACCACCTTGAATGGGCCATGCCAGTTCGGAGCCAGCTTCCCTTCGTTTGGTTCTTTGTCAGCTGGCAGGGCCTTCTTTAGAACTAGCTCTCCCACGGAGAATCTTCTTTCTCTGACGTTTTGATTGTATGCCCTGGCTAACCGCTGCTGATAGTCGGTCAGTCGCAGGGCTGCTGCTTCTCGTCGCTCGTCTGCCAGTTCCAGCTCCATCGCCAGGTTCGTGTCGTTTCGGCCTTGGTCGACCAGCTCTGTCCTCAGGGTGGGAAGGCCGATCTCTAAAGGAATGACCGCCTCCATCCCGTAGGCCAGAGAGAAAGGTGTTGCCGAGGTGGATCTCCTTGAAGTCGTTCTGTATGCCCATAGCACGCTCGGAAGCTCCTCTGTCCATCTTCCATTTGCCTTGTCCAGTCGCTTCTTCAGACCGTCCAGGATAACTTTGTTAGAGATTTCTGCCTGGCCATTACTCTGTGGATATGCCGGAGTGGAGTAATGGTTCCTGATACCGTGCTCTTAGCAGAAGTCTTTGAAGGATTTGGAGTCGAACTGAGTCCCGTTGTCCGAAATCAGAGTCCGGGGAATGCCGAACCTCGTTAGGATGTTTTTCCAAACGAAGTTCCTGGAGTCCCTGTCCGTGATTGAGGACAACGGTTCAGCTTCTATCCACTTTGTGAAGTAGTCTGTGGCGACTATCAGCCATCTCTTGTTTCCTGGAGCTCGGTGAAAGAGGCCCCACAATGTCCAGGCCCCATTGAGCGAAGGGCCATGGGCTAGTGAGGGGACTCAGATCTTGTGCTGGCTGGTGGAGAGAGTGGGAGAACTTCTGGCACTTCTCGCACTTCCTGGCGTACACCTGCGCGTCCTTCTGCATGTAGGGCCACCAGTAACCCTGGCTTATTGCTCTGTAAGCCAGTGATCGGCCTCCTATGTGACTGCCGCAGATTCCTTCGTGGATCTCATACAGGAAGTCGTCCACTTTGCTCGGATGGACGCACTGGAGGTATGGACCTGTGAAGGATTTCCTGTAGAGTTTGCCTTCGGGAGAGAGCCAGAATCGAGCGCCTTGAGTCTGATCCGGTGAGCTTCAGCCTTGTCCTCAGGGAGCCGGTCATCCTTCAAGTAGGCGACGATTGGATCCATCCAGCTTGGGCCGAGATCAGCACAGAGGACAAGCCGAGATGAATGGAGTTCTAAGCTTGACCTTGATACTGACCCGACCTCGATGGTCTTTTTTTTTCCCTGCTTCGACGGCGGAGGCCAGGTTTGCAAGCGCATCTGCGTGCGTGTTGGTATCTCGGGATATTTGCCTGACCTCGGCTTTCTGGAAATGAGACAGCAGTTTTTTCGCGAGGGCTAAGTAGGCCGCCATCCTGTCGTCCCTGGCCTGGTAGTCTCCAGCGAGCTGGTTAGTTACCAATTGAGAATCGCTGAAGATCACCAGGTGCTGGGCTCCGAGGATTTGGGCGCTGTTCAACCCTGCTATCAGTGCTTCATACTCTGCCTCATTGTTTGTTGCTTTGAAGTCCAGGGTGAAGGCCTGCTCTATGACAAGGCCCTCTGGCGATTGGAGAACTATGCCGGCGCCAGCTCTCTTGGAGGTGGACGATCCGTCGACAAAGATCTTCCATGCCTCGGTGGGAGGCTGCTCGACCTCAGTCAGCTCTGGTTTGTGCCCTGTGCCCCCCAGTGCCGTTCCGGGCTGGGGCGGAGCCGAATTGGGCGAGACAAACTCAACGATGAAGTCTGCCAGAATCTGGGCTTTGATCGCAGTTCGGGGACGGTACTGTATATCGTACTGCCCCAGTTCAACTGGCCACTTTGATATTCGCCCTGAAAAGTCAGCCTTTTTGAACACTGAACTGAGTGGATGCTCCGTGATCACCACAATGGTGTGGGATTGGAAATAATGGGAGAGCTTGCGAGAGGCGCTGACGAGGGCCAGTGCAAGCTTCTCCAATAGGAGGTATCTGGTCTCGGCATCAAGCAGGGTCTTGCTCGTATAATAAATTGGTTTTTGAATTCCCTCGTCCTCCCGGATGAGGACGGAGCTCACTGCGTTATCCGAGACCGCAAGATATAAATACAAAATCTCCCCCCGAGTCGGGGTGGAGAGTAAGGGTGGTGACATCAAATAAGTTTTGAGTGCGGCCAATGCCTGGTCGCACTCAGGGGTCCACTGGAACTTCAAATTTTTCTTTAAAAGCTGAAAGAAAGGCCTGCACTTATTTAATGATCGGCTGATGAAGCGATTGAGTGCTGCAGCCATTCCTGTAAGCTTCTGGACTTCTTTTGTGGTAGAGGGGCTCTGAATGCCCTGGATTGCGGTGATCTGGTCCGGATTAGCTTCTATCCCTCTCCGCGTCACCAAGCTGCCGAGGAACTTGCCAGAGGCTACGTCGAAGGCGCACTTGGAAGCGTTTAGCTTGAGCTTGTATGCGCGAAGGATGTTGAAGACTTGGCCGAGATCCGCCAGATGGTCGCCGGAATGCACTGATTTGACGACCATGTCGTCGATGTACACCTCTACCGTTCGGCCGAGCTGAGCATGGAACATTTTTGTGACGAGGCGCTGATAGGTCGCCCCCGCGTTCTTTAGCCCGAAGGGCATCACCTTGTAGCAGTAAGTGCCGCGGGGGGTTATGAATGACGTTTTCTCCTCGTCAGGCTCGTAGAGCGGGATCTGGTGGTAGCCTCTGTAGGCGTCGAGGAAGCTCATTCGGTCGTGACCGGCGGTGGCGTCGATCAGTTGGTCAATCTTTGGAAGGGGGAAACTATCTTTAGGGCAGGCCCTGTTCAAGTCCGTGAAGTCCACGCATACCCTCCACTTACCAGTTTTCTTCTTGACCACTACCGTGTTGGCCAGCCATACCGGATACTGGACTTCCCGGATGGCTCCTGCCTTTAGCAGGTTGTCGATCTCTTCGACGACCGCATCTGTCTGCTGCAGCCCTGTCCTTCGGGCCTTCTGCACTACCGGCTTGTGGTCGGGGTCCACATTCAGCTTGTGGCACATGACCTCAGGGTCGACCCCAGGCATTTCGCTTGGGCTCCAAGCGAAGACGTCGACGTTCTGCATCAGGAACCGTGAGAGTTCGGCCCTTTCTTCGTCTGGCAGCTGGGTGCCAACCAGGAAGAACCTGTCTGGGTCTGCCGGCTCAGCCTGACCTCGGCCAGGTCTTCGATGCTCTTCTTCTCGGGATCACGGCCGATTTCATCTAGGCCTTTTTCGAACTCGGCGAGGTTGACGCGCTCTGGCTTCTTCACTGCTGGGACTGCGGCCAGCACGCACTGCCTGGCAAGCTGATCTCCCTCCACTGTAACCACTTCCAACTTGCCCTCCTTGTTCTCAAGGACGAACTTCAGCTTCTGGTGGAGGGAAGAAGGGACTGCTTCTAACTTGTGGAGCCACGTTCTGCCCAGAATGACGTTGTAGGGAGAAGGGGCGTCCACGACCAGGAAGTCGGCCGACACGGAAGCTCCGCCGACCCGGGTTTCCAGGGTGATCCTACCCTTGGGGTAGACTGGCATGGCGGACAACCCTAGTAGGGGTGCACGGACCTCCGTGAGGTCTGCTTCCGATAGGTTCATCTTCTTGAAGCAGTCGTAGTAGAGGACCTCGGAGGAGCTGCCGGAGTCGACGAGAATCCTCTTCACTGTGAAGTCTCTCAGCTTCATTGTGAGGAGCAGGGGGTCGTTGTGAGGGAGCTGGATTCCCTCTAGGTCTCTGTATGAGAACGAGATGGCGGGCCGGTCGCGGCGGGCTTTCTTGGATGCTGGAGCGAGCTCGGCTTTCATTACTTCCTTCCCGTGCGAAGCCCGCCTGGCTTCGGCGCGGGACTGGGAGCTGCCCCGAGACGAGGGAGCGGGGGCTGAGGACGCCAGATGGATCACGTTGATGATCTTCTCTGAATCCTCACTGTCTGGATCCTGGGCTGCGCTCTGGTGAACTCGGCCCTCGCTGCCGCCGGCATCTCCTGCCTTGACGAACTCTGGAATGTGGCCCTCCTCGGCCAGCTTCTCCAGGTACCACTGCAAAGACTTGCAGTCCTCGGTCATGTGCCCGTTTCCCCTGTGGAAGGAGCAGTGGAGCTTGCTCCGGCTGCCAGAGGTGGGCTCGTGCTTCAAGGGTAGAGGCCACTTGAAGAACGGCTTGGTCTTTATCTTGGCCAGGATGCGGTATATCGGCTCCTTGAAGACGACGTTGACGCTCTGACTGGCGCTGGAGGGAGGTCTGGGCTTCCAGGCGCCCCCAGACCTGGACGACGCAGGCTTCGCCGAATTGGAGACCCAGGCCTGCTTGGGCTCCTACTTCTGAAAGGGCCTCCCGCCTCTCTGCCGAGGCTGGCTGCTCTTCTGCTCGGGCTCCGGACGCCCGTCCTCTTCCCGGGCTCGGATCTCATCTTCCTCCCGGGCGACGAAGCGCTTTATCCGGGACATCAACGCTGGCATGGACTCTGGGGGGTCCCCGACCAAGTCCTTCCGAAGGTCGTGACCGGGGATCAGGGCATGTTGGAAGGCGTAGATTGCTATCTCTTCCTTGGTGCCCTCGATCTGGCTGTAGACCGCCCAGAATCGCTGAGCGAACTTGGCGAGGGTCTCGCCCTGTTTCATTCTCAGGGCGAGGAGGTCCCCTTCTTTCTTGGGGACGACGGTGTAAGCTTGGAACTTCTTTAAGAAGGAGAGCTGGAGCTCCTTCCAACTAGAAACTGACTTCTCTGGGAGAGAACAGAACCATTTCAGGGGGAGGTCACCCAAACTGGAGGAGAAGATTTTGCAGTTCAGGTGACCCTCATTCCCCCAGATGGACATCTTCTGGGAGAAGTGTCGAAGGTGAGGGAATGGGTCGGACAGTCCGTCATAGGGGACGAACCGCGGGACGGAGAACTTTCTGGGCAAGGGGGTGCGCTCGATCTCTTTTGTGAAGGGTGAGCCCCCCAGATCAGTGTGGCCACAGATCTGCTTCTGGTCCCGCACGTCCAGGTTGTGCTGAAGAGCTAGCCTGACGCGTTTGTCGAACCGCTCCTGCTCGTCGTCCTTCTCTGGAGTCTGGGCTCTTGGCTTTCGCTTGGAGTGGTTCGGGCTACGATGGCTATGAGTTCGGCCATCGCGGCTATGATGACTCCGGTTGTTGCTCGAGCCTTCGTCACGAATCTGGCTCCGCTTATGGTCCAGATGGTTTCTGAGATCTTCGCGAGGAGGCTGGGCTGCCCTGCTGGGGGCGTCCCTCTTCTTCCCCTGAGGCTCAGAGACCTGCCTCAAGGAGGCGGTTTGCGCTGCCCTCAGCTGCTGCTGGAGCTCGCGAATCAGCTGCTCTTGCCTCTGGAGGAGAGCAGTTTGGGCTGCGACAACCCCTCCAGTGGCAGGGGGTTGAGCGTGGCGCGTCTCTTCTACGGCCACGGCTTTGTCCTTGCGAGGACGCTCATGCCGACGCTCATCGCGTTAGGGTGGCATGACTTCTTCTGCTGAGATCAAGGTCTCGAGTCCTTCTTGAAGGGGGACCTCGAGAAAAAGCTGCGAGCCTAAGCGGCCCTCGCCTGCTGACGTGCCATGCACCGTGCGGGAGCGCCCTTGAGGAGGGACGTCCGTCGACGGTGGTGGCAGCTCGAGCGCTGCTCTCGAGGATTCTACGCCCTTCCTAGCTTTCGGAGGCATGGCTTCTGAGAGATTGAAGTTGAGAAGGTTGGGAAGGCTGGGATATTACTTTCCCACAGACGGCGCCAATTGTAGGTGCAGAAAATAATGACCCACAATAACTGGGGAGCCTTAGAGGACTTATCCAACGATGGAGATGACTGGAAACCGTCCGAAAGCCTGAAAGAGAAGAACACACGGTCAGAGGACCCTGGCCTGGGCGGCGCAAGGCTCTCCGATGCCAAAGTCAGTGAAGGAACTGGAACAATGGAAGGAGAGGAAGAAGAGAGGCAGAGTAACAGCTCTCAAGTGTGTATTGTGCGTACCTTGTATGTGAAATGCAATCCTTTTTATAGACGATTTGGAAGATATCTTGGACGATATCTTGGCATGGGTCTCATGATTCGACTGGGAAGTCATGATCAGCCCACGATGCAATTAATGCGGTCCAATCCAGCCCACTTTGCATTAAATGCGCGTCGGATCAGCCCACGTCGCATTTAATGCGCGTCTTGTTGGGCCAGATCGTGTTGGACGCCTTTGGCGGTAGGGGTACCATCGGATCCGCCCTCGGGCCCTGCCCTGATGTGGCCTCAGCCGCTGGATGCCGCCATGTCAGTGATCTGGCGAAGATCGTGAGCGGCTGGATGTCGCATCTGTCTCGCTAGCTCGCGCCCCTACTCCCCCACGTGCTTGATGACGTGGGGAGGGGTGAGGGGCGCAAGTGGAGGCTCTTTCTTACTTCGGCTTCCGTCCCGGCTCTTTCAGCCGAGGTGGAGCTCTAGGCCGAGATGGGCACACGAGGTGGCCGAGCTCGGCGCTAGTGGCCCGGAGTTGCTTGACTTCGGCCGGACCTCCTGTCCTGGCAGCCGGAGTGAGCCTGGTGCCACACGGATGGCACGTGAGAGTGCTTAGACTCATCTGATGGCTGTGATTAGCGTAATCCTGTGGCTCTGGAAATCTCCCCACACAGCATACATCTATGCTGGATTCTCATTGTCGCGACCTCGGACCACATTAAGGACAAAGATGGTCCTTAATCCAGGATTGGGGGTGGTGCACACGCGAAACGAGGAACAACTCATCGTCCACGTGCGCGATTTCCCACAGGTTTCCACGGTGAGGATTTCAAGACAATAAACATGATCAAATTACGGAAGTGTGTAGCAAATCACACTAAACACACATAAAACCATAAGACATAATTTCAGAGGGAGAGATGTAACCTGTAGCATCCCCATAGCAATTTAAAGTTCAAGTTAACACAAAAGTAAGTTAAGTTTTACAGTCCCATTAGAAGAGGCCAACAAAGGCCAATACGTTCACAAAATAAACAAAAGACAATAGCCCTCCCAAAAGATGATTCATGACTCATGACCCCACCCGATATATAGATGACATCGTCGGGTCGCCACTCTCTAGCAGGCGGCGGCTCAACCGCCTCCTCCGCACGCACATGGGCACCAAGTTAAAACGAGTCAGACACGACGATCTGGCAGGCGATCAATTTAGGTATTGAGCATGTAAGTTATATACATAACTTGAACTGAAGGAAAACATAGTTTAAATTGAAATATATAATTTAAAACAAGTGCATAACTAAAATGATTAACAAGTTAGTGAAAATCCATGAACAATATACAAGACAAAAATCTAGCATAAATACTTAATAATATCATTATTGGCAAACCCACATTGAGCCCATCCTTCTCCATCATACAAGTTGATAAGAGCAGGCAAGACAAGATCCCACGCCCCACGAGGTGATTGGGGTCCGGCTGCAGAACCGGAAGCACGTACAAAGCATATAAACAATCTGCAAACAGCCCAAGTAATTTAAGGACCCCCGGACCAGCTGATTAGGCTGACAGGGTAGTCCAAGCTCAGTGGTGTCTACTCAAATTCATGAAGGCACAAGACGAAAACACATTTATAAGACAAGTCATGCAAAAAGGGAAACCACTTGTCAAGACAAGATAAGGCAAGACAAGACAAGCTAGCATAATCATGAGAAGTAGTCCCCTCTAAGTTCCTTAATCAAGAGTTTTCATGAAAACAAGACTATTTTGGCTCTTGGAATAATTCAAGACAAATATGATATTTACAAGTCAAAACAGTTACAAGCTGGTACGATCCTCAATTGACCCTTGATTTTCAAACAAACACCCAAGCATATGCTAAGACTCTATGTGTATTTGAAGCTCGAATGTCGCAAATTTAGAAATAAGTTGACGCCCCCGAAGTTGGACGACGTTCCAAGTTTCAAGTGCACATTATCAAGTTGAAGGCCCTTAGCATCTCCTTGGTTTTTATCTCCACGAAACTCCATCAAAACCCCTCATTTTTAAACACTCGGTCAGCTCTCGGTCACCTAGCGGCTAGCTAACCCCCGATTCCTGTCACAAAAATGTTTACTCTCGGGAATTGTAACTGTCGAGGGGTTGGTCACCTGGTGGCTAGCCGCTAGTTGACCGCCACTTGCGGGAAACTTGCATTCAGTTCTGTTTCAGGTCATTCTTTCTCCCATTTCAATTCCATTTATTCCTTGACAATTCCTTGTACTCCCAGAGAGCTCAAATTCCATTCTTCAACAATCTCCACACCAAACTCCTCCATTCATCACAATACTTCCATTTCCATACAAACCAAATTCAACCTCAAGACAAGTAATAGATTTTAAACTCAAATCAGTCAAGAAAACTTTGGAAAGTGATAGGAATAACATGCAAGTAAACATCTGATGCTAAATGCTATGATTAGTTAACAACAACGTGGATTGAAATCATAATAGATGTAAACATGCACTTTGCAAGCAAAATACCCAAATTATTTCACATGTACAAGGAAGCCTAGATTAATCACTTGCCATAGCGCAAAAGCAAATCAAAATCCTTCCCAAAACTCCCTCTCAAGAGCTGAACCAGAAATCGACACAAGCACCAAAAGAAACCTCAAAATCTCCCAAAATTTGGAAAAACAAGGACCATTTCAAAGGAGACTTTGCAGGTATGGAATCAGTACTTGTTAGGAGCTATTAGGACCATTTTTAAGCCTGTCCAGATGAAGTTGTAGAAATTTTAGGCTTGATGAGAAGCTAGGAAGGAGAGGAAGAAGATGGTTAACTTAAAAATCCATTCTAGGTTCAATTGGTGAGGCATGCAAGGTGAAGAAGCAAGGAGAAGATGAGTTTTTCTTTGAGTTCTAGAGCTTTTGAAATTGAAATGAAATTTTGAATGGGAATGAGGAAGAGAAGAGTTTAAGTTGAGTTGGGTGTGGGCCCCAACAGGTCTAGAACTTCAATTGGCTGGAAATCGGCGGCAGCCCCTGCAGCAGGGTTTCCACTTGCTGTAGCCCGAAATTGGGAGGGGGAGGAAGAGAGGAAGAGGTGGGGAGGGAAGGAGAGAGAAGAAGAGGAAAGGAGAGAAGGAGAGGGAGAGAAAATAGAGGGAGAGGGAGGGGGGGGGAGGGAGAGGGAAGGGGTGGGGTGGAGGGGGGGGGCTGGCTGCCGGCTGTTCTCCCTCCTTGTCGGAGACTGGGGGGGGGGGGGTTAGTTTAGGAATCGTGATTTTTTTGCGGTGTGGAGAGACAAAGCCGCGGTGCCAATAGAAGCCTTCAAAAAATAAATATCACATGGTTTGGGAACTTTGAGAATTGTGCACAGATTTGAGTGTGAAGAGACAATTCTATCCTTTTTGGCTAAAAACTGGGTTTTTGGGCTTCGAACATGGATGAAATGAATACGAAAGTTATGGATAATAATAAGATCTCTCAAAAGGAATAAAAATCAATTTTTTTTAAATTAAGAATCATCCCCCACCCACAAATACTTACACGTGTCGCCCAGGGCACCCCTGAGCGTGTCAGATTAAATCCAAATGCTCTCAAAATTCCCTAAAGCTATATCTAAAAACAAAACCACACTCTAATCAAACGACCTCTAATCCCACTTAAGAGCCTAATCGCCCACTTAATTGACACTAATCGCGAGAATTTGGATGGGGTCTTACACTCATAACTTGTACTGAGTAGCCTATTTGCATCCTATAGGTGCAGAATGGGCAGCTTTTAGGGTGCTCTAGCAAAAGAGGTAATGCATCTCTAATTGGGAAACACAGTTGAAAATGGTGTGAACTTATATATATATATATATATATGAAATTGGAGGAAACATACAATATTACCGCATTTAATTCACATTGTCATTAGCACTCTCTACAGTGATTAACATCAAGAGAGAATGCATTAGAACTGGGAAGTACAATATCAAAAAGAGAGAAAATGTAGATGCATGAAACTGAAGGAAAGTTATAATTTGAGCTCATACGATTCACTCGATCTTTCAAACTGTATTTAATAATAAGCAGCGAGGAACATTTCTTATATTAACAATTGTACTATAATGACAAAAAACATGTTACAGTACATGGGAGCTATACTAAACTTTTTATTTTTATTTTTTATTTTTCTCTTTTGAGGAGGGGTACGCTGAAATATATATATAACTCTTTCCTAGAGCAAAGAAAATAAAATAATACAAAATAATAATAATAATAAAATCAAAAGGGATGCGTAGTTACTTCACCAAAAAACATCTCAGTCAAGCCTAACTCCCTTTTTTGCTAAGGCACCAACCTATTCTTCACTGCTCTAATCAGAATGTCTGAAGGATGTTTGTGTTAATCCGAGTACATGCAGAAATAATTCAGTATTTGGGAAACCAGTTTGCACTACAGTAAAACACATTAACAAGTAAACAGTAATCTCGAAAAAGAAATGAACTCACTGTTTGAAGGCAGAAACAGAGTACTATTTGTTGAAGTGAAAAAACTCACAGAAGAAGTTGATCAAGGCTAGTGTTTAACACTATGTCCTTAAGACAAATTTCGCCCCCGCAATGGTGCTTACGAGCTTCAGCAGTGTTTGTCTTCCAGGATACAATGATTGAATCAACACGGTAGCAGCACTACAAACTGTGTGACAGGCGAACCAAAAGTGTTGCAGAACTTTCTCTCTTGACTCTGACTGACTTGAAAATGCAATGCAGCAGCAGCAGTGAATTGAATGAGCAAAAATGGCATGAAACGAGATGCATTTATAACCTGCTTCAGGTCTCTTCATTGGGACTGCATCAGTTCATAACAGTGACTGTTCACTGAAAATAAATGGGTAGCGGGCCGAGCCAGGCCCGAGCCCGGCCCTAGGCGCGCTCGCGTGTGGTGGTGACCCCACATTAGTCTAGGTCCTCCCTCTTCCACAAAAGAGGGATGCCCCTTGGGGCTTATCCTATACTACCAATGTAAGTATATTTATATCTAATGAATCTTTTGCTCCAAAGCAATGTGAGAAGCAAGTTCACCACTTCCTTTTGTTTCCATGTTTAACATGTTCAAGTAGTGGTGTTTAGGAGGCAATTTCTCATTCACTCCTTAATGGATTAGAGCAACCCAATACATGTCCTTAATCTACTCATGGAGTAGATTCCATTCCCATGTATTCCCACCTAAAAGGATAAGTGGGTCACACTTTTATTTTGGCTCAAATATGGCCAAAATAATGGGTTCTCCTTCATCCATTTTTCCACCTGTTTGAACCATAGAAACTGTCTCACCTCAGCCACATCAACTATCTCCAAACGTGCATTGTAGCTCCTAGAATCCCAACATATGGCACAGTTGCAGATGCCTTCCTCAATCAGTTGTGAAAGATTAAGATTTCTCGCATCCTGCATACCAAAACTGATTTTCAACAGTAACAAGGCAATATAACTGTATGATTTTGCCCTTCCAAACTATTGGGATTGGTGTTGCCCTAAAGCCCACTAGCTGCACTCTCATCTTTTGTTACTAGATATTTACTGGTTATTTAATGGAATGACTCTTTTATGCTTAAACATGTATATATGTATGGTTGTGTAAGGCCCATTGTTTCTAGTAAATGAATTAGGTGTGTAGTGTCTACACACAGATAGGTCTAATTCATGGACACTGGAAACATCATATTTGTTCATAACTGAGAGATGGAGCTGGGCACTTTATCTTGGTATAAGTTATAATGAGAAATTCTCCTGTATTCAGGGTGACTTACCTAAGTCATGGGAGGGCTTTTCCGGATTCATCTCATTAGTGCATATGCAATGCATTGAACAGGACCATGGTAGGTGTGTTCTCTAAAATAGTACTATCACAGAGAGAGATCAAGTCACCTCATGCTACTGAGTGACCAGTGCTCTTAATCTTGAGCATTTGTGGATGAACTGACGAAGTCAAGTTCTTGTGCTTTAATTCACTACGGGTGAGATTCTTTTCATAGGTCAACAGCTCTGTGTTTTGGGTACTCGGACTTAATTAGTTGGGACGTGCAGATGCAATATAGAATCTATGCCATCTGATGATGGAATAATCGTCCCCTTAGAATTATCCGATTAATCATAAAAATCTAAGATCTTAGTATATGGATGTTCCATATGGATATTGAACTTGTGGGTCGCTCCCTGGACCAAGAGAATGATATCTGGATGATGATTATGTTAAGGATATGAAGTTCTAAGGTTTAGATGTAATCGGGAAGGTTGATAGTACATGTGATAACCTGACTCGATTATGGATGTTACATAGAGGGGCATTCAGGTCATTACACTTAGTAGGTCGAAGACAACCGTCATTTTATGACGAGCTTATTATATTATATATTTGTCCTTGGAGTTCAACCATAACTCTTTAGTGGAATGAGTTAAGGTTAAAATGGTCTTAATGTTGTTATGGGTTTAGCATGGACATTTTGGTCATTTTGGGAGCCAATGACAAATATGTCTTTTGGTCCCTTCTCTAGTCACTTACCAAGATTGGCATGGTTTCCTAAGATGTTTAGATAACATTTGGATGAATTATTTTAGTGGGAAAATAATTTTGAGTTTAAATTCAAATAGGCCTTTGATGGCATACATGAATTTAATTCTAGATAAATGGTATGTGGGCCATGGTGTGCATTAATATGTGGGACGTCCATAATAGGTTTTCCATGAGCAAGGTTTCCAATTTTGAGTAGGTCTCTCTACTTGGAAGGTTGGACTCCTCTTTGGAATAGTATTCCTATGAGAAAGTTTCCTTTTTGGATTAGGAACTTAAAATTAGTAAGTGTTGTATAACTAGGATTACTAATTGCATGGGAAGTTCTTTTTAAATTCCTTTTCTAATTGGGGTGTTTCTTAAAGGAAATAAATCTTTAGATTATAGTTTCCTTGTAGGACATCTTTGAGAATTAGGAGAGATAACTTTATGGGAAAGCTTTCCTCAAAGTTTCTATAAAAGAGACCACACTCCCTTGGACGTCCAACACAACATAGAGCTTCCTAGGATTCCACACGTCCAGCCTTGGGTGGTTCTCTTCTTGATAGATGAGAGCTTCAGGTCTGAGATTTTTCCTTGGAGAAATAGTTCTCAATTCCTAGATTAAGATCCCACCATCTTAGCCAATCAGATTTGGAAGTGAGATAGATGAGAAGATCAAAGGCAACACTACTGCAGAAAATTCCAGCAACTTGTTAGCTAGTTGCAAGTCTGAGTTCGGGCCTTTGGATCTATTTTTTCAGAGATTTGAAGTCTACAAATCTTCGAGGTAATACTCTTCTTCATTCTCCTTTAATTATACACTTGTTGGTCATGAATTCATGGAGTTCTCATGCGATCTATATGGCTGATTTATGCTGCCCAAATCAGATTTTTTAAAATCTGTCATGTTACAAATTAGCCATGAATGTCTTCCGCTAATTCAGATCTGAATCAAAGTTTCTTTCACAAACAAGGTTAATATAAACAGTAATGGTAGAAGTCCCTTTTTACTGTTTAAAATTTTGCGAATTTAAGAGTTTGAAATGCTCTCCTGAGAATGGCATTTGGAGAATTTTACCGGTAGATGACATAAAAGAAGGGTGTTTTGATTCTCCAAAAGGGAATTCTCCAATTCTTTCAAGCAAGTAGGCTTTAAACATGGAAATGAACATAATAAGAAAGGATTATATTCTATCATTATATTCTATGCTTGGCCGGGTCCTCAAATATGTTACAGTTCTTCAGATCTATTCTTGCTACTTCCACTCATGTCCCCTTCGGCCTATCACTGTTCCTTGAGGGTCCATCAACCTGCATAGAAAAAGCCCATACAATATAAGAGCTATATGCTGCTAAAATTGGAAATGTAATAAAAAGCAAACCTTAGAGGTTACCAATAAATCTATGGTGGTAATGTAATCCCCAAGTATAATTCCTATCTATCAACCCCGAAAATGTATTCTTCAAGTACGAAGGAAACAAAAATTGAAGAATAAAACTTCCAGATCTCATTAGCCAAAAATCCAAAACATCTAAAGTTCACTCTGCTACTTCTTCATCCATCCCACTGCATAAAAAGAATCATTGAGAATATCTTTAAGGTAGCTTGAATCATTAAAACCTTTGTTTCATTAGAATCTTACACAAATAATGATCACAATCATCATCTATACTTGTTCTATCTATTTGGCATTGGCCAATTTTAATACCAAAAGTAGAACCAACATAGAAGTGTGTCAATAATTGTATAGCTGATTGCCAATTTGATGCAACCCACCTCTTTTATTCAACTAGGGACCGGCACATGATGAAAAATGATGACTGGTGGGAAAATAATCCAGCAGAAGAAAGAGATTGAAAAAAAAAAAAAAAAAAACCTATGCTGCCTAGATATTTATATGAATACGGACATGGATATGGAGATCGGGGATATGACTCCGCAATTTTTGAAATTTAGGGTACACATACGGATATAGATTTTCTATTT
Source organism: Litsea cubeba (assembly GCA_012931725.1). Lineage (NCBI taxonomy): Eukaryota > Viridiplantae > Streptophyta > Magnoliopsida > Laurales > Lauraceae > Litsea > Litsea cubeba. Next base: position 34,311,349 of record CM022951.1, read on the forward strand.
TTTTTTTCTTTCAAACATTTGTGAATTAATGAAATTTTTCATTGTTTACGTTCCTTTCTAAAAATCTTTATCTTGAATAGTAAGAAAACTAAAAGAACAATGTGAAATGTCCTTAGCTGTAGCTCAGCTGGTTAGGGACATGGGTGAGTGAGAGTGTAGGACTATGAGGGTGCATGAATTTTGAATCGAGAGATGAATTTCTTTTGAGTCAGATATGAGAAAATTGTACCTAGAAGTATCAGTGTAGTTTTGAGTACCGATACAATGGTATGTATCGGTCTGACACGGATACACTGGGCATGTACAAGTGTCCAGGTATCATAGGCCTGTTACTCTTGTAAGATCATTTTATCATGTACTGAGATGATGCCATGGAAATGAAGCAGATTTATAGTTAGATGATCAAATGATTCAAATCCCCTGTTTGTTAACTGCTTCATGAATAAAAAACCTATTCACTTTGTGGACTTCTGTTGCTATTGGTTTCAGGATCAAAACTCAATGACACTTTATTAGGAGAGAATCAAAGTCGTAACAACTTGAGAGGACACAATTCATCAAAAGCCCACAGGGATTCTCTCAAATTCTTTCTTCTCCTCTTTCTATGGGCAGAGAGACCTTTGTTACAACAAATAAAGATTTAGGAAATGACAAAGGAGATGAACTATCCATTCTGTCACAGATAAGAGAAAACGAATGTGATGAATAGAAATGACAAGGGAAAAAGCTGAAAAAAGAAAAGGAAATAACAAATGTCCCTACAAACCATATTCATCCAGTGGGATGCAAGGTTAAAAGATAAATAAAGACAGAAACAATCCTTGCACTTGAGAGAAATGCAATAATAAGGTACTAGTACAATAACCCATGCTAAGTACGGGTATGCCTTCATGCAATATTTGAAGAAAGAAATATAAATCAAAAATTAAAAATTGTAGGAAATAAAAAATTACTCAAAATAAAGTAACATAGAATAAGATACAAGCTTTTGACTCACATTGAGGTATATAAAATGGATCAGTCTAGCACAAAAGCAGCCTTTCCAACATTCATGGTAGAAACTGATCTGTACATTTTGGTCTTCAATTTGAAGAGAGAATCCCATGGTTGAGTAATCCCATGACTTCAAAATTGTGTTCCCCCACAACATTTGGTCAAAGCAACCAAATTTCTACCCAGCCATCAACGTTCAGCAGGCAATGGAGAAGGGACTCAAGAAAAATAACAACTTGAACCGTGGAAAATCAAGATAAGAGTGGTTACATCAGATAAAGATAATAAGGGTGTTGCATGGGTGGGGAGAGGACATGCAAAGTTTGAACAAAATGGGGATAATGGTGGTTTCAAAATCAAAACTGCCAGTCAAAATCGTATTCAAAACTGATGGCTTTAATATATTATAATGGTTCATCAACTAAACATAACTACAAGGATTTTTTTAAAGTTCAAAATAGTATACCAAATCATTCAATTGGAGGGATCAAATTATTTTGTGAATCATAGGATTTTGAATTTTTCTTATAAAATGAGAAATAATAGTGATTGTAATCCATCCATTTCCCATTCATTGTAGCATCAATATGGTGACAAATAAGACAGATATGATGAACATCCTTGATGTAATGCAAATAAAATGGGTGAATATTTGAATATAAGATATCAACATTACTAAGGAAAACAAATGAGTTGTAGTAGCACTTCTTTTTCTTTTAAAAATAATAAAATAAAACCCAAATAATCAGCCTTACATGGCCAAGATGCCTACTGAAGTTAAAAGAGTGTTCGTGAACCAAAACATAAAAGGAAAAAAGAAAAAGAAAAAGAAAAAATTGAATGTAGGACGAAACCAATACATGCAATTGAATGCTCAAGTCATATACCTGTTCCTTATTTATCACTAAAATCTCCTTAAAATCATACAAATTTTTAAGAGGTTCCATTAATCATCAGATAACCAATTAAAATTGAAACACTAACCAAAAAAGGAAAGAAAAAAAAAATACTAACATCAACCATTTGGCCATTGCTGTCCCTGACCAGACGAGTTGCTTGAATCGCAATATTCAATAAAAAAAAGTATCAAATTGAAATATTCACACCTGAATCCTAAGATTCAATTGCAAATGGAATGGTTGCATAACACAAATCTTTTCCCTTAGGACTCAATATGAATCATAGATTCAAAGAATGATTTGTAGATTTGAAACATGAATTGTAGGATTTGGACAACAGTGACTACAGGCACAATTGGCTATAGTCTAGAACTCGATTTAGTTTTCTGTCACATCCAGCATAGCCCAAGTTCGATGACCACACCTAACACTATCATAAAAAGTAAACCACAGGCTATTCAATAATTAAACTAAGTCATAACAGTAACAACAATTTTCAAGTAGGTTGTGCCGATTCACATTTATCAGGTTCTCTTCTAGGGCATTATGTGAACCCCCAGCAGAGGATATTCACATCATCATCTGCTCATGAGGTCAACTTCCGAATAATGACCCACATGGGTAGAACGTACACGACCCCCAGGAATTTAACATGATTGGAATATCTGGTGATTGACCTTACTAAAATAAAATGTAGTCATTGCACAATAGGTCATTGATAAACGCATTACAAATAACCATTGTCAATAATATTGATGGTGGAACACCAAACACGTGCCCCGAATGAACAAACGCAAGGCTTGAAGATACTGAGCAAATCCTTTGTTGGAAAAACTGTTTGCAGCAGTTTCCTTTCTCTTAAAAACTCCACAAGTACGAAGTTGAACTTTTTCCAAGCGATGCATGTGAATACATCCACAAAAGTTAAGAACCAGGGGCAAATTCAGCTATAATAGGACACTTAAATGACAAGGTTGTTTTAGACTGATGCATCTAAACTTGACCCCAGTTTCCAACAACCCCCAGTTTGAGTGCCGAAGAAGACTGAAGATGCAGCAGACACCTGGAACATCAGTTGGATGAGCTGACCTCTGTGCTCCAGGGGATGGGTAACCACCAATCTTTTCAATGAAAGAGAACCAACCTTAAAGTGATATGGATAAATAGCACAGAGATGGAGCGTGCTTACATAATATAAGTAGATGTGTATCAAAGGAAAAGTGTAAGTGATCCCTGCACCCCAGATCCATCTTAAAAAACTTCCTTATGTTGGACCAGGTGTCCAAAGAAGTTTCTATAAGGAAGACATGAAGGTTATGAGAAATTGGGGTTTTGAGTAAGATAAGTCAAATGTTGAGGTAAAACGGATAATTCTTTGGATAATGAAAAAATGTGTGTGCATGTGTGAAGGAGAAGAGAGGGGGCAGGGGTAATATGATCTTTTCACAGGACCATTAGTATATTGGGACTTGGGTATATATCCCCTCCCCCTAACAACAATTCCCCAACCAAAACCACAGAAAAAAAAAAAAAAAAAGATCTATGAGAATTAACAAAACCTTAGGAATATTCTCTGGCTAGTCTAAACCTTAGGAATATTCTCTGGCTAGCTTTAGACAGGTGTTTTCATACAAACAGCGCTTCTAATTTAAAGGCCATTTACAGGCAGGGAACTGAAAATTGGATGGGTCGATGTGCAACTTTGTTAGGCCACCAACATACTTCTATTTTTGGGTTGGCATGCCACTTGCCAGAGACTAACAAGCTTTTTCTTTCAATATCAGGGCTGCCCCATGACAGGGCCGGTGGTACCAAACATTTGGTTCCTTGCCATTCTACAAGCATATAAACATCTTTCTTTTTCAACGAGTCCAGTAATAACAGTAGAAATTCCAAGAATCGGGAACAAATTCTCCATAATAAAGGCCCCATGATTTAGTAGTCTGGATATTGGGCTCCAATCCAGTAATGCGCAAAAAGATTCTAACCCTAAAGTGGCTACGAGGCAAACACAACCAAAATATCTAAAGCAGAAGTCACTGAATAAAAACAAAAGAAAATGAAATCAGCTACTTGTTGAAGCTAAAATGCACAAAGAAGTCCACTTCAGGAGAAATTTATCTATACCAAGTATTTCATGAAATTTTTTTTCAGAAACATAACTTATCCATGCCGTAAATCTCCATGGAAGATGATTGAACATAGAAATAATTAGTTAAAATGTTCCTTCTATTCATTTGTTTATGGAACACTTACCAGAGTCTGAATTCTGAAAGACTACTACTTCCACAGAACCAATTCCGATCGGAAGGTTGGTGATTCGACTGTCGTAACTGTAAACACCCCCTTGGATTGTTATAAAGATGAAGCAAAGTTAGGCTTGAATTCTCTGTGACATCAAAACAATGCCAATGCACCAAGTTAGCTCAAACTCTGGTTTCTAATTCAACTGCTTATATGTCAAGACTCTTCCAGTTTTCATGAAAGATTGATGCTGATCATCTTACATGAAAGCTATTGCCTTTTAGAGATAATCTTTTCTCATTGTTATGTACGAACTGATATGCTAGGATTGTTTCAACTGACAGTTAATCTGGCTTCAGATGTTTGGCAATCCCCTCTAGAACTGAGTAGATTTCTTTGCGAACATGGTGCGTCTTGTCCTCAACAAAAAACTCATGAACAACACCATTCACCTCAATCCAACTAGAACCAGGTTTCTTCTTAATTCTCCTGTCTTTCATCATTGTCCTCATCTCCAATGCTTCTTTCCACTTCTTTGCAGCAGCATACAAGTTCCAAAGAAGTATATAAACCCCATCATCATCTGGTTCAAGTTCAATGATCTTCTTACCCACGAATTCGGCTAATTCTAAATTCCCATGAACCAGACAAGCACTGAGTAGAGATCTCCAAATCACAGCATCTGGTTGTATCTGCATTCCACCTATCAATTTTTCTCCTTCTTTCAGGAGCCCTGCTCGTCCAAGAAGATCAACCATACACCCATAGTGCTGGATATTGGGTTTGAAACCATAGAATTCTCTCATTCTATTGAACCATTTCTTGCCCTCTTCAATCAGTCCTGAATGGCTACAAGCGGATAAAACAGCCACAAATGTGACCTCATTTGGACATAGCCCCATTCTCAACATCTCCAAGAAGACTTGAATTGCCTGGATTCCATTCCCATGCACTGCATAAGCAGATATCATTGTTGTCCATGAATAGCTATCCTTCTCTGACATCATTCCAAAGATCTTCTCCACTCTTTCGATGCTCCCACTCTTCGAGTACATATCCATCAGAGCATTATAAACAGTCATATCCGAATTCATATCAGTTTTATTCACGTATCCATGGATCAATTGGCCAAGATCAAGAGCCCCCACATCAGCACAAGCCGAAAGAACACCTACAATCGTGACCACTGTTGGCTCCTCCCCAATCAATTTCATCTGACGAAAGAGCTCCAGAGCTCTAAGTGGACTCTGACCTTGCACACAACCTGTGATCATCGCTGTCCAAGAGATGGCATTTCTCTCCGGCATTTCTTCAAAAACCCGGAATGCAGATTCTAAATCCATGCACTTAATGTGCCCATGAAGCATGCTAGTCCAAGCCACAACATCCCGCACAACCATCTTTCTAAAAATCACACAGGCCGTTTCAATCTTCCCATTTCTACAGTACATATCTATCAATGCATTGTTGACAGTGGTATCAGAGCACACTTCATGCCTGAAAATCATCCCATGGAGTAGCCTTCCATGACCCAGATCTTCATTTCGGCCAGCGGCTGCTAGCACGCCCACAATTGCAAAGCTGTCTGGTTTCAGACCCCTAGAAATGATTTGGGTGAAGATTGAGATGACCACATGTGGGTGATTGGCCTGCAAGTAGAGAGACATGAGGCTGGTCCAAGAAACTATATCTGGGTTTTGAATTTGGGTGAAAACCAAATGGGCAAATGTGGGTCGGTTGAATTTGGCATAGGTGTTGAGGATCTTGCATGAGAGGGGTTGGAGATTTTGAAGCCCTTGGGTTATGACATGGGCATGTATTTGCTTGAGTTCTTCCAGGCTTCTACAGTTTTGAAGTAGAGATTTGCAGTTTGTACGGATCATCCTTTTTCAAAAAGTCCAAAAAGTCGTTAGGCAGATGAGTAGTTTTGTTGTGATAAAGAACTGGTGCCTTGGTCTTTGTAGGTTGATATGATTGCTTGGGTAACAACTCCCTCCAATGGTCTCTTTGTAATTGTGCTTTTTTTTTTTCCTTTCTATGCGTCAGTGATTTGGGCCGGACTAATTTCTATGGGCTCAGGGGAGGCGAGTAAATCCTTGTTCCCCAGTGTGGTAGTGTAGTTTCGAACTCTGAAAGACTCTTTTGTAATTGCTTTATTAATTAGAAAGGGTATATGCCGCCCACTGCTACTAACATTGGAGCTTTAAATTTTGAATTTTCTAAATGCTTTCATTCTCAAGTACACTTCAGCATGAAGGAAGCTAAAATTCTAAGAATTTTAAAGGCCGAAAATGACTATTCAGGATGTTGAGTTTTAGATTTTGAGGATTTCAAATTGCTCACAAAACATGAAATTCCTAACACTTGCAATTCTCTTCCGAAATATCTCCAGACAAACAGGCCATTATTTCATGGGAGTTCAAATGATGTACCAGTTTGGAAAAAACTTGAGAGCAATCTGGATTTTCAGGGCCTTGGAATTCTTCAGATCTTGGTTGTTGGATAAAATTGTTAAGGTGCCAAAATTTGTATTACTAATTGAATTCGTTGAGGCAGTAGGCCTAGATCTAGCCCATAAAAGGATTTCAGATCTAAACAGGATCAATGGGCCATCAGACCCAAGTGCCTATCCATGCTCACTGAAACGAGTCCAATTGGAGCTGAGCCGAATTTAGGCCAATTGAAAGCCTAATAGAAGACATTGCATGTTCTTGATTGTTTTAGGGCCTGCTTATTTCAATACAGAACATGAGAATTCATGGACAAATAAGCTCACCAAATGACTATTAAAGAAGTGAGGTGTAAAGGATGAAACCTTGACTTTCCGAGTATTTGAATTCCTAGGATGATGGCTGGATATCCAATTTCATATCTCCTCTTGATTCAAACTGCACTAAACGGAAAGGTCATCTCATTGTCATTTTTAGATATTCACCTTTTATTCGTCATTTTTAACTGTGCATATAAATACGAAGGCAAGAGTTCCAGTAGTTTAGTCACATAAAACAAAAATGCACTTAATGTATACATTAAAATAAATGAGATTAACGAGCTCAAAACTAAACCATTAGTAATTCTAGAAATCTCTTAGTAGTTCTTCAATATGGTCGTTCAAGATTTTTATATTTTTACATAGTGGCCCCTCCAAGGTTAAATTTCTGGGTCCACCCCTGATCATGATTAAGCCCAACTGAATCACAGCTTACATATGAGAAAATGAACTATTGGCGCATTGCAACTTCTTTAATTTCCTTGGAACATTTCAAACAGTTCTTTTCATCCCTCCATTTCTTCCTTTCTCATAAATTCCTCGACATTTATTGACAAAAAGGAGAATGAAGTTAATTATGAAACACTTTTACATAATTTTGTCCTCTCAAACGTGTAATTGTCTACACCCACAAGTCCATGATTGTTGTAAGGTGAATAAAGTTAATTATGAAGTATTTGTTTATGAACTTGATTTGCATCATTAAAACGGCTACTTACTATAAAATCCAGTCTTCATAGATAGTTGTGGAGTAAAAAAACCAAGATACCTGGAATAGACATTCAGGCTCAAATTCAAGCTCAAGCTAGGCCTAACTCGGCTTATACATATAGAGTGGTGCTATTGGCACCACGAATTTTTCTCTCCTCACCGCACTACAAGACAAAAAATTTTTTTTTCCTAAACTACCCTTCCTCCTCCTCCCTCCTCCTCCCTCCTTCCTCCCTCTCCCAGCCTCCACCCTCATCCCCCTCCCCCTCCCCCTCCCCCTCCCCCTCCCAGTCGCCGGCGGGGAGGGAGATCGGCCGGCAGCCCCCAGCCGGCTGGCCTCCCTCCCCCTCTCTCCCTCTCCCTCTTTCTTCCTCTCTCCCTCTTCTTTCCCTCTTCTCCCTCTCTCCCTCCCTCTCCTTCCCTCCCCTACTTTCTTCTCCCTCCCCCTCCCCCTCCCCCTCCCAGTCGCCGGGGGGGGGGGGGGGGGGGGGGGGGGTGGGGGTAGATCGGGCTGCAGCAGGCCGCCTGCTGCAGCCCGATCTACCCCCCCCCCCCCCCCCCCCCCCCCCCCCCCCGGCCGGCGACTGGGAGGGGGAGGGGGAGGGGGAGGGAGAAGAAAGTAGGGGAGGGAAGGGAGGGAGGGAGAAGAGGGAAAGAAGAGGGAGAGAGGAAGAAAGAGGGAGAGGGAGAGAGGGGGAGGGAGGCCAGCCGGCCGGGGCTCCCTCCCCGCCGGCGACTGGGGGGAGGGGAGGGGGAGGGAGAGAGGGAGAAGAGGGAAAGAAGAGGGAGAGAGGAAGAAAGAGGGAGAGGGGGAGGGAGGCCAGCCAGGGCTCCCTCCCCGCCGGCGACTGGGGGGGGGGGGGGGGGTTGGGGTTGGGGGGATGAGGGAGGGTGGAGGCTGGGAGAGGAAGGGTGGAGGCTGGGAGAGGAAGGGAGGGTTGAGGGAGGAGGAGGAGGGAAAAAAGGGGGAGTGGTAGTTTAGGAAAAGGTTTTTTTTTTTTTTTTTTTTTTTTTTTTTTTTGTTTTTTTTTTTTTTGCGGTGGGAAGAGCAGAAAATGTGGTGCCAATAGAGCTCCCCATACATATAATACCTATTCTCTACCTCTATTACTCATATTGAAACTCAATATATCCTTGTGTCATTTTAATGGGTCATCTAACAAAATAAATTTAATTCATAAAACAAAATTTCCTTTCTAAAATTTAAAAGAAAAGAAAAGCCTCAATACGGTTTAAATTTAAAATTGTCAACTCGCAAAACTGTCAGTCACTTCTAACCCCTTCATTTGACATGTGGGCCCATCCTTTTGGAGTCCAAAGATTCATATACCACGACTCATCTTTGTATAGGCACTCGTAGTTCATTGTATATACATTTCAATTTACACATGGTGTCCAAACTCCAAAGTGGTATGTACATACACACAATTTTCTTTTGAAGCACCACTGATATAACCATCATTTGATGGAAATATGTGTTGTTTGGGAATGACCAAAACTTGCCTCAGTCAAATCATCCTAGCCCTTGATTTAGAGGGCAAAATATTTTAGCCCTTGGATTCCTTTTTAATAAAAAATAAATAAATCCATCGGTTATATTAGTTTGATGAATATCAAATTAGAATAAATGCCAATACATGAAGAAGGAACAGCTGTAAGTGATTGATCCATCACAGATGGACCCCACAACTTTTTTTTTTTTTTTAAAGGAACCAATACACTTATTTTACCTGGTAAAACACTACTCACTGTTCAGTAAAAAAAAATTAACATGGTGATCTTCCATTAATATCATCAATGACATCAAGTTCTGTTGTCAGTAGAAGTCAATAGAACAGATTCGACATTTTGTACTAGAGAGACATGAATGCCAAATATTTAGGGTTGTCATCAAAATTCAGAAAACAAGAGAACATCTGAACTACTTGTGGGATAATCCCATCTCTCTTCTCTGGAATGAGGATACGTTTAAGAAAAACATGAAAAAATCAATTCACATGTTAGAAGCATATTCATTAGACATTATTTGTATAATTTTGCAAGAGTTAGGACCATCTCTTGTGGCATAGTTTAGATATTGTAAGGTCTGCTCCTCCAAACCCATCCATGACAGCATTAGCCAAAGGAAACTCTGCGCTAGATGTGAAGCTGTAAAAAAAATACATGAGAAAAAAATTAAGCTCCACAAAGTCAATACACACAAACATGTAACTAATTTTCCTGGAGAGATTACAAAATGAGACTTCATAACCAGTGAATGACACAGGAAATAGAAAACCCAACTTTCAACTGATATTTCTGGGATATGTCAATTGTCTGATGGACAAATATTCAAAATCAGAGCAAAACAAGTGTTATAACGTTATCGTGCACAGAGCACACCCTAATAGGCACAGCAAAGTGCAAACAAATATATGCAAGCAACAATGCTGTAAGATAACCTTATCGTGCACAGATTTTTTTGAAGCAATGTATCTTAGCGTATATCCTATCCAACACAATTTTATTCTTTTGTGTAAAATCTGTCCTTGCGGTATCAACGCCATATCTGGGCATCATAGATTGCAAGGCCCACTTCTTGTAAGATCCCAGCCCCTTAATTGTGAGATTAGTGGCTAATTAATCTTTTGTTTAGTGGGTAATTATGTTAGCTTTCCGCATTAGATTAGTGATTAGATGGGTTCAGAGCGTTTTGGACCTAGATAGAGACATAAAAGAACCTGTTTGTAATATTTGGTGAGTGTGAGGGGTTGTTTGTAATTTTAAGAATTTCCGCGATTTTGGGCTCGTTAGTAGGGGGTGTCGTTATGAGAAAACTTTCATTTGCAGAGAATACCCTTTTTTTTGTCCAAAATTCCTTGCAAAACCCAATTTCCTCATGTTTTATAGTCAAAGACCTTTGAAATACCAAAAAACTTACTAAAGTATATAAACCCCAGCTCATTTCCCTTCATTTCATTCCATCTTATTTCCTTCTCCTCCACCGACTCCTCTCTTTTCTTCTCCTTCCTTGCATGCAAGAGACTAAACGACTTCATCAAATTTCAACTAAAAGATAGCCAATTCAAGCTCCATTCACCATTGATTACCTTCTTCTCCATCAAGCTTCCTTCCCCTCTCTAATTCTACTTGTTTGTTCTCATTTGGAAAGAAATTCTCTTTCCAAATCCCTTTTCTTGCTTAGAAATGAGTTTTAATTGTTAGGATCTTTGCATGCAGGCCTTCATAGATCAATTCCCATTGTTGTGTAGGAGCCCTTTCTAGGATTAGAATTTAGGGATTTTGGTGGATAGCTAGAGATCTAATGTGGATCTAAGGATCTTGAGTTACAACTTAGATCCGACCTAAGGCAAGTAATAATCTAAAATTACATGACATGCATGCTGGATTTTTATTGAATTTCATGATTGATCTAATCTAGAATACGAAAGCTCAACTTGTGGTTTTAGCCTATTAGCATTCTAATTGGATTGATTAATTGTTAATATGTTAAGAGGTAGGGTTTGCATGTTATGGATAGGACCTGGACCTTTGATACCCTAGGAATGGTGGATTTCTGCAGGGTTTCTTGTATGGGAAGAAACTCACCTGAATCAGACCAAATTCAGTTTGGTATGTAAATCTGGGACTTACGGCTAACTGTGAGTCTCCTACGGCTAGCCGTAAGGCTACAGTCAGCTAACCGTAAATCTTCTATGGTTACAATGTCTGAAAACTGAATTTTGGGGTTTTAATACATTGGCTAATCATAAGGCACCCCGCTGCTAACTGTAGGCCCCTGGTTCGTTTATATTTCAGGGACCTCGAACCTAGGACTTTAGAGACAGTTTTGGAACCCATTGACCATGCCTCATCTTAATTAATTGTGGGAATGGGTGGTGTTTACGCTGACTTTCACCTATGGATTGCCCTGGGTTTCATATAGAGCAATGCCAAGTCAATGTGTGTTGGTTTAGGACCTTTGATGTCAATTAACTCCAGAAATGCCTAGCTTATTACTTATTACAGACATCAGGGATCCTAGGGCTACACGGTGTTGAATGGCATTGCCCATGGGCAATCTAAACCCTAGGTTTGGTACTTGTGATCTCTCCTTCACGAGCTACTAATCTTATAAGATGTACCTCAGTACCTTTATAATATTTCGCTCAATCGCATGCCTTGTACATGAATCTCTAATTGTTTATTGTGTTATGTTGGGGACTCGTATCTCACACCTAGGATGTGTCAATCAAGCCCAACTGCGCAAGCCCAACTAGGCCCAATGAATGTATTGTAGTTAGCTATAATTAGTCTAGTCATAACACATGTACACTTTCTATATTAGGAAGCTATAATTTAGGATCTGGATTGTACGAAGATACTGTAAATAGGGTAATCAACCCTTATATAATGAGAAGGCAGTCGACCCTAAAGGGGAACACACGACATTCATCATCAGTTTTCTCCTTTTTTCTCACTTTTCTCCTTGCTGCGTTTTATCCATTGAATGTCAATGACATGGTATCAGAGCTAGGCTCAAGATCTTCATCGACTGGTTCAATCTCTTCATTGTTTGGACAAAGAAAGGAAGATTGCTAGATACAGATTCTGTATCTCTGAAGTTTTTATTTCATCGACTGGGACCAAGAAACAGTCGCCAATCAGCCCAGATTCACTGTGGCCCACCTGCGATGATCAAGACACCCTCGGCAGCCATACCCACATTGGTCGACTGATTATTCTGGGTATTCTAAAGATTTTTCACAAATTTTTTGCTGCATCGAGGTAGGATTTCTGCTCATCTTTGTGATTCTCCTTTTCTATACACTCAGTGTCATCTCAACCGTCCAAAATCTTGGATTCTCATCCAAATTGGTTGAGCAAGGGCTACTTGGTAGCAGGAATATAGTACCTATCCTCCAGGATTATCTGATCAGTCCTCTGATCAAACAGTGGGACCCTCGATCAGTTCTAAGGCCGACTATTAGGGTCGCCCAGGCTGTTTTTTTTTTTTTTTTTCCAAAATCTGTGATTTCATCACAGTTTTGGCTACTGGTTACTGTCTGCTGCAGTTCTTCACAGATCTGAACCTTCTGCTAGGTTCCCAAGTCTCTTGTTTGCAATTCTTACTAGTCTATTAGTAATGGAAAAATCTGAGATTGCCCTGGTTCGCTTTGATGGAAAAAATTATACCTCATGTGCCTTCCAATTTCAAATTTACTTAGAAGGAAAAGAACTCTGGGCATACATTGATGGATCTGAACCTAAACCTGAGGAAGATGACAAGAAGATTTTAGCTTGGAAGTCTAAGGATGCTAAAATCAAAACCTAGTTACTGGACTCTGTTGAACCGCATTTTATCCTCAACCTGAAACCTTGCAAAACTGCCCATGAAATGTGGGACTATCTTCAAAAGATTTATCAGCAAGACAATGCTGCTAACCAATTTCAATTGGAGCTTGACATCTCTCAATTTACTCAAGGCACCCTGTCTATACATGAATATTACAATGGGTTTCGAAGACTGTGGTCTAAATATGATGAGATCAAGTTTGCCACTGTGTCTGAAACACTTCTACCTGAACTCCTTCCACTATATCAAAATAGCCATCGGGACCAGTTTCTCATCAAACTTCGTCCGGAGTTTGAGACAGTTAGATCAAACTTGATGAACCGGGCTTCTCTTCCCAGCTTAGATGACTATCTTCAGGAACTTTTGCAAGAAGAACAACGTCTGGTTACCAAAACTACTCTGGAACAACAGAGATCTGCTGAGGCTCCACTTACGTATGTTGCTACAACCAGTTACCCTTAGAGTAATGGTCTTGTTACATTACTTCGTTTGCCCTAATGGGCCATGATCTAGGAAGGACTTGCGGCTATATGGCTACCCCCTTGAGAAAGCGACTTGCTAGATAAGCTTGGATGGAGTAGTTTTCCTTGTTATCGTATTCGAGTATAGTTTTTCATTGATTCTTGAGTCAACACCAGTTAGCTTTGATCTCATTTCAATCAGACCTGACTGGATGTGGATTTAGCCTTGTTTATGCAAGCTGCAGCTTAGCTGTGCGTGGGACGGACTATCTCCACCAGTAGGATATTTGGAAAGCATTTGATGGCCACATATAAATTCCTTTATAGAGACTCGCAGTACATTTGTTCAAAGCTTTTGGGTTTGAACATGGCTTCTTACATGGTATTAAAGCGGGTTCCAATCCCGTCGTTCCTGTGCAGCACATGTGGCTCCTGTCGTTCTTTTGTAGCCCACGTGGCAGGCTTGTCCATGAAATATGTTTGGCCTGCAAGTGAGGGGGAGTGTTGGGAAGTCCCACATCCCGCATCGCCTAAGTCCTCAGTTGGACGTGGCTTCACATACGTGTTTGGGCCTTCCACCTATCAGCTTAAGCTTTTGGGTTGGTACATGACTTCTTACACCCAAGCACCCCTGTCGACATCCCAGACCATGGGTTGAGGTCAGAAAACTCAATTTCATATGGTAAAATTTGATGTTCTGATTCCCTATAATTAATATGATTCTTAGTATGGCTTTTACTGGCAAGAGATCACAATTCAGAAAGGAATCCAAGTCAGAACTGGATTTTCCCAACTTCACAGCAGTAATGTATAGATGTGGACGACATGGCTTGTGAGACCACATGGCCCACCTGATCTAAGATCCGGACAGTAGATCTTGTAGAGCACTGCTTGGAGACCTTCGGAATTCGGTCCCTTTGTGGTTTTGGCCCACTGGGGCCCATCATCTGGTTGAGCCAAAGTCAGGAGGGATGAGACCCCTTTGTGAATGTCGAGAGCCTTGTTTCAGTTTCCATAAGTTTTAAAAGTGTTAAGGAGTTTCAATTAAGCCCTGATATTTTATATAAATCATGACTGGAACCTTTCATGATTTAGTTACTGAAGAACCCCTCAAATTCTAGAATATTAAATGTTTTAGGCTTTTCCACAGTAATCTGTTTGTAACTTTCTACACAATATATGACCCTGGGTTGTTTATGCCATGTATTAAAGAAAGATAAATTGCTTAGTGCACATGAGGAATGCACGTGTAGGACTTAATATTAGCCTGGGAAATGTTTTGGGGCTTTGATATTTGAGAAATTATGAAACAGCTGTTAACAATAGCTGATCGAAGACCCATGTACAATAGGCCCACTGGCCCATTCTCATACATCACGTGGGATTAGGATTAGTTGACTGACTCATCAATCTATTTTAGGCTCTTTCCTTGTATACAACTGTATCAATATTCTTTATATTATTTCCTCTCTTAGAGATTGTAATTTGCCTTGATTAAGGCCAATAAATCTATAAGTAAAGCAAGGACTGATCGTTTAGATCATCCAATATTCCAAAGTTACTCTCTCCAATTTAATTCTTTGGTTCTGTCATGGTATCAGAGCCTTCTAGCTTTCACTCTTCAATTTCTTTTGAATCTTGGTGAAAACAGTCATTGCTTGTGACTGTTCGTGCACTTTTTGACATAGATCTTCATCATCTTGAAATCTGATCACTGTGACCCACTTGTGATCAGTCCTGTTGCTCTTAGGGAAATACAATCTTGTGTCTCAGAGGGAAACAGATCAAAGATCTGTAATTGTAGCAACAACCAGATCAGGGATCTGTGTTCATTGACAGCTGATCAGTCTTCTATAGTGATATGATCAACAGTGGCCCACCTGCGATCATCATGGCATCCTCAGCAAACCCTACAGCAGTGGTCAACCAACTCTACTGGTAATTTTGGAGATTTTTTCAGCATTTTTCCAAGATCAGAGGTAGGCCATTTGAACCAACTTGTGATTTCCCAGTTTTCTAAGATCGTTTTGATCTCAGCCGTACAATATCTTGGATTATGGATGGATTTCAATAAATCTTGTACCACTGAAAAGAAAAATTGATCCTGCTTGCATCTTGTGGATCTGATCCTCACTCAGATCAAACAGTGGGCCACACGGAGGGAACCAGCAGTGCCAATCAAGGTCGCCTGGGGTCCTTTTTTTTGTGGAATAGTTCACATACAGTTGTTTTGTAATTTTTGCACTGTTTTCAAGCATCCTGAGTTGATATGATCCCTCTATTGTATTCTGCTGGTTAATCTTGAGCCAATTTTAGAATATTAAATCATGGACAAAAGTGAACATTTACTGATTAAGTTCAATGGGACCAATTACACATCCTGGCCTTCCAATTTTAGATCTACCTTAAAGGAAAAGAACTATGGGGTCATATAGATGACTGATCCAAAACCTTTAGATGATGTAAAGGCAGCCTCAAAATTGGAAACCAAAGATGCTCAAATCATGACTTGGCTTCTGGGGTCAGTGGATCCCCAATACATCATGAATCTCAGACCTTACAAAACAGCAAAAGGCATGTGGAAATACCTCAAACAGGTAAATCCACAGGATAACTCTGCCTGGAGGTTCCACCTGGAACATGAGTTTTCTCAGTTTACGCAGGGAACTCTGTCCGTTCAAGAATATTACTCTAATTTTATTCGTTTATGGATGGACTATACTGAGATCATTTACTCCAATCTCCCTGAGGCCTCAATTGCGGTGGTTCAAAACATCCATTCCACTAGTCAGAGAGATCAGTTACTGATGAAACTTATGCCTGAATTTGAACAACTTCGTTCAAATCTGATGAGCAGGGTACCCTCCCCATCTATTGATTCTTGCTTCGGAGAGCTTCTTCGTGAGGAACAGCGTTTAACCCAGGCCACTCTTCAAAATGCAGCTTCCACCGGTCCTCTAACTACGGCTTATGTTGTCCGTTCCCACCAGCAGAACAGAGATATGACTAAAGTCTAGTGTTATTCGTGTCAGAAATATGGTTGCCACCCAATGCAATAAAAAATACTGCTCTTACTGCAAACGCAAGGGCCATGTTCTTCCTGAATGTCGGCGCCGCGCTCAAACGTCTTCTCAGAAAGCAAATCTGGCAACTCTGGATGTGTCTACTTCTGCATTGAGTCCTGCTGCTCCTACAATGATGCCTGCTCCAACTGCTTCTTCATCCTCTCTTACACCGGAAATGGTTCAACAGATGATCGTAAATGCTTTTTCTGCCCTTGGCCTCTCAGGTAACTCCAAACAATCAAACTCTACCTGGTATATGGATTCGGGGGCTTCTAATCATATGACCCACTCGTCTGAACATCTATCTCAAATAAAACCTTATGGAAGTCTCCGAATCAATACAGCAGATGGTGGCAGTATACCCATTACTGCCATCGGTGAGATCTCACATCCCTTACCTTTGAGTCATGTTTTCCTTTCTCCTCAGTTATCTACCAACTTATTATCTGTTGGCCAACTAGTTGATAATCATTGTTCTGTCTCTTTTTCTCGTTCTGGTTGTGTTATACAGGATCAAGCATCGGGGAAGGTGATAGCAAAAGGGCCTAGGTGTGGTTGTCTTTTTCCGCTACAACTTTCTGCATAGGATAGGAATTTCGTTGCTTCTGCCTTGTTTTCTGCTTCTAGTTCCAATAAGAGCCACTTATGGCACAACAGATTAGGACATCCTAATTCTCGTACTTTGTTATCTTTGTTTAGATCTGGATTGCTACATGATAATAAAATCTCTCTTAAAGATGTTTCTTTTAATTGTTCTAGTTGTAAAACGGGCAAGAGCAAGACTCTTCCTTTTCCCATCAGTACTTCTTTATCATTGCAATGTTTTGAACTTGTTCATAGTGATGTATGGGGTATAGCAACTATCATCTCTCATTCTCAATTTAAATATTTTGTTACATTCATTGATGACTATAGTCGATTTACATGGATATATTTCTTGCATTCAAAATCTGAGGTGTTTGCTTCATTTAAAATATTCTTAGCCTATGTGGAAAATCATTTCTCCACATCCATTAAAACACTTCGTACAGATTCAGGTGGTGAATATGTTTCTAATGAGTTTCAGACTTTTTTGCAAAATAAAGGGATAATTTCTCAAAAATCATGTCCTTATACACCCCAACAAAATGGCGTGTCTGAGAGGAAAAACAGACATCTTTTGGACATTGTTCGGTCACTCCTCTTAACATCATCTGTTCCACCAAAATTTTGGCCCAAAGCTCTGTCCACAGTAGTTCAT
Organism: Litsea cubeba; assembly: GCA_012931725.1. Lineage (NCBI taxonomy): Eukaryota > Viridiplantae > Streptophyta > Magnoliopsida > Laurales > Lauraceae > Litsea > Litsea cubeba. The sequence continues at coordinate 34,329,067 of CM022951.1, forward strand.
GTTATCAATCGGCTACCCTTACCTCGCATAAACCATGAAACACCTTATTTTCGTTTATTTCATAAGCATCCTATTTTTTCTCATCTCCATGTTTTTGGGTGTGTCTGTTTTGTTCTTCTTCCACCGGGTGAACGGACAAAACTATCAGCTCAATCTTCGAAGTGTGCCTTTTTAGGTTATGCGAATGACCAAAAAGGATTTCTTTGTTATGATCCCAAGGTAAAACGTATCCGGATTTACCGTAATGTTGTGTTTTTTGAAAATCAATATTTTTTTTCCATCATCATCTAGATCATGATCCATCTCCTATGTTTTCTCTTGTTCCTAGTGGCTCTTGGCAACCGTTAGGAGTATGGTATCGACTATGATGAAACATTCGCTCCGGTCGCCAAGATGACAAGTGTGCGTACTATTCTTGCTATTGCAGCATCACGCTCATGACCCTTGTATCAGATGGATGTGAAGAATGCCTTCCTCCACGGGGATCTTCACGAGGAAGTATATATGCGTCTTCCTCAAGGATATGAATCTCCATCGAAAAATGAAGTGGCACGACTCCGTCGCTCGTTGTATGGACTTAAACAAGCCCCCAGAGCTTGGTTTGAAAATTTTCGTTCTACTCTGATGAACCTTGGCTTTACTCAAAGTCCCTATGATCCTTCATTATTCTTGAATAAGACTGCTCAAGCTACCACTATACTTATTGTATACGTCGATGATATCATCATCACAGGCACTCACAGTAACATGATTCAAAGTCTTCAATCCTCACTCCATGCTGCATTCCATATGAAAGATCTGGGTCCATTAACATACTTCTTGGGACTTGAGGTCCAACAATCTAGGAAGGGACTGTCTTTACATCAACATAAGTATGCTACTGACCTTCATGACCTTGCTGGCTTAACTGATACCACCCCTGTGGACACTCCATTAGAAGTCAATGTGAAGCTCAAGAAATATGATGGGGATCTCTTATCAGATCCCACATTCTACAGACGATTCGTCGGCAGTCTGATCTACTTGACCATCACAAGACCAAACATCTCCTATGCTGTACATGTTGTTAGTCAATTCATGATAGCTCCAAGGCATCACCATATGGTTGCAGTCAAACGGATCATTCGGTACATTCTTGGTTCTCCGACTCGAGGATTGTTTTTTCCAGTTGGCACACCTCCGACACTTATTGCATATTTTGATGCCGACTGGGCAGGATGCCCGGATACTCGCAGATCCACCACGGGCTGGTGTATATATTTGGGTGAATCATTCATTTCTTGGAAATGCAAAAAACAGGAAAGGGTCTCTAGATCTTCCACTGAATCTGAATATCGTGCCATGTCCGCTGCCTGTTCTGAAATCCTTTGGCCTTACAGATCTTGGTTTTTCTCAGACATCAACTACCCCTCTTCATGCACACAACACTAGCTCCATCCGTATCACTGAGAATCCATTTTTTCATGAATGTACAAAACATATTGAGGTGGATTGTCACTTCATTCGAGATGAATATGATCGCAAGGTCATTACTCTTCCACATGTTTCAAGTGAACTCCAACTCGCAGACATTTTCACCAAAGGCCTGCCTCGGCCACATCATGAGTTCCTGATTCGCAGATTGCTCCTATTTGACCAGCATCAATTTGAGGGGGGATGTTAACAATAGCTGATCCAAGACCCATGTACAATAGGCCCACTGGCCCATTCTCATACATCACGTGGGATTAGGATTAGTTGACTGACTCATCAATCTATTTTAATCTCTTTCCTTGTATACAACTGTATCAATATTCTTTATATTATTTCCTCTGTTAGAGATTGTAATTGCCTTGATTAAGGCCAATAAATCTATAAGTAAAGCAAGGACTGATCGTTTAGATCATCCAATATTCCAAAGTTACTCTCTCCAATTTAGTTCTCTGGTTCTGTCAACAGCCCCTTCTATTTATTCTAAGTTGACTGAACTCCACATATGGCCTTACGAAATGATTAAACATAGTTGTGGCAGGTTCTAATGACAATATGATAATACATGGATTATTGAAACAAGAGTTTCTTGCCATGTTTTGATTTAGGATTTATGATGATTCTGGATGTATTAAGTGATATGTGACTGATATTTATATACATTGATAAACCTGATTATATGATTTATTAGGCTGAATTTATGGAATTCATGATGACATTTGTAGAATTTGACAACTTCATGATTCTAAGATCGGTGAGTAATTGTTTATGATTCCAAACCTATAAGATGTTAGTTATGCGATTGCTCTTACACAATCAGATACCAGTAAGGACGTGGTGTGGGGCATAACAAAAATCCAGGATTTGTGTAAGGGGATGATCTCAAACTACCTTGAATTAGGTGTTAGAGAATGGAAAAGAATTTTGTTCAAGGAATCATGTTGATATAATTTTCAGGAATAAAATGTCTTTTATATAACATGATTAACCAGGACCTAACCCATTGGACCTCCCCTAGACCACTAGCACATACCAAGGCCATGACATATATGTTATTCCCATACTCACAGGTCAGATATACCTGATTCCCTACTAACTCATAGGCCAGATATGTTATTCCCTGACTCATAGGTCAGATGTGTTCCCTGGCTCTGGCTCCCAGGTCAGTTTATGTTCATCACTTGACTATAGGTCAGCCCCTTTGTACATGATATGAGGCATCCATGAGGTATTCTATGGGGTGGTGCTATCGTGTGGTTAGGGGATTGTCTGAAGGTTAGTTTTAGGAAACCTTGACACGACCTTAATGAACACATTTCCATTAGTATTGCAGCATTTTTTTTTATAACCTATTATTGCATCATTATTATTCTTGTTTAGCAAAAAAATTGTGCACCCATGTAGATTGGAGTTCTCTTCACTCAGTTTCACTGATTGTTGTTTTTGCTGCCACAATCCAGGTAACCAGGATTTAGAGTCTAAGGATTTCCATGATGATCAAGTGATAGGCTGAGCGGCGGATTCAAATAAAAGATAGAGATGAAGAACTAGTTTTATTATTTTATTTAGTTTCTTACAAATAGGATTTTCAAAAGCTTTGTAGTTATTTTTTTTCCTTTTTATTTAATTATGTTCAGATTGACATTGTTATACAAATTTTTAAATCTTAAGTAAAGAGATCTTATTAATTAGGTAAATGCCTAGAATTTATTATGTAAGTACATTTGACACATATGTATGTGATACCTTTATAAGTCTTGACACGGAATTTGAAAGGCCCCGAGTTCCAGGTCGTTACAACAAAAGGGTCTAAAATTGTTTCCTCCCGTGCATGCTGTGAGTGGTACCTCTCAGCATAATACCCTAAATGAAAAGCACTGCCACCGCCATCTTCATCGGTTATTGTCTTCTTAGTTTTCAGTCAACAGTCGGCACTTGATTTCTATGCAAATCTCCTGCTCATACCATTAATTTCAGTCTTGATATGGAGATGCCGGTGACGGCCAAGGTGGTCAAGCATGGGGTCGCTATTGCCAAGCCAAGAAGAGGTGAGTTCCATCATCATTCTGTCTTCATTTCTATTGCCATTTGGGAGTTAAGGAAGATCGATGCGTTATTTTGTTACCATATATGTTTTTTGAGAAAAACACAGTTAACGACTTTAAATCAAATTTGAGGACAATCCCATGCCTCTAACCGCTTAACCGTGGCCTACAAGTTTAATGGCTTCATAAAGAAAAAATAAAATAAAATAAAAATTGACCCTCCATCAGGACCCAACCCAAGATATCCTATTTTGGGATATTTAAATTAACTTTTGATATTTTTTATTAAATAATAAATAAATAATGTAGGGAATTCCACCAACATAAGAAGTAATTATGGGTAAGTGATTAATTAATTGATTAGGGATGGATAAATTGGAATTAATTAAAAATAAATAATCAACTATAGTAGGACCCATGTGGGGCCCACTAGAGGGGATGGCCAAGGGCATTGGCTATCCTGGCCAATTGGTTATCCCATTGGTAATATATGTCAGTTGTGTTTTAATTAGGTAATGGCTTAAGGGGTTTTAGGTAGGGCTTAGTGGCTCAAACCATATTTCTATAATCCAAGTAGGAATCTTTATGGACCCTCTCTTATTAAAGACTTAGTGGTATTATGTGGGACCCATAGTTGGGTTTTTTTTTTTTTATAACTGTAAAAAATTTATTGCACCAAAAAAGAATAAAAAATAACAAGCAATACTACGCCAACCTCATGAAAGAAAAACAACACACGGCACATAAACTAACCATACAAGAAAGAATTAAACATCAAAAGAAAGAGAAGTGCGAAAAACTCCCTCCCTAGCAAGACTATCCGCCATGACATTTTCTTTTCTTTGAATATGATGAAATTGAACATCCAGCTTTTGAGAAATATCATGCACCTCCTCCACCCAATCTGCAATCCTCCAAGGATGAGAACATTTCCCTAAACCCCACTGAATCGCCGAAAAGGAGTCACCTTCAATAAAAGCCTTATAACCATCCAATCTTGAGTCCTTGACAACTCCCTACAACCAATTAGAAGAGCAAACACTTCAACCTCATTCTCATCCTTGCCATCCAACGGCCCAGAAAAGATCTTGACAACATTGCCATTCCAATCTCTAATGACACCTCCAATACCGCCTTCACAAATAGAGCGCATGTGACTCATATCAAAATTAAGCTTAAGGAGACCGTGAGGAGGACCCTTCCAAATAACTCCATGCCTAGATTCCCCCCCCCCCCCACCCCCCCCACAAAAAAAAAAAAAAAAAAAAAAAAAAAAAAAAAAAAAAAAGCTATCCACGATCTAATAAGATCATCCTAAGATCATCCTTCAAAGTCATTTAACCTGCACACCCATTCTGAAATTGTCCAAACAATTGAATCAACAAGATCCTCCATATCTTTACTTTGATTCTGGAAAACGCTATTGTTTCTTTCCAATCATAGCTTCCACAGCGTAGCAAACAAAATAGACTTCCATAAAATCCTGGCCCAGGAAAACTTACATCTTAGTCGCCATTGAATGAAAAGATCTGTAACTGCTCTTGGCATGACCCGCTTCATTTCAAACATATTAATGACAGCCATCCAAACTCTATAAGCAAACTGACAATGAATCAACAAATTATGCACTGTTTCCTCATCTTTTAAGCACATCGGACACCCATTAACAATAACATGATTTCTTCTTAAAAGCTTATCAATAGTGAGAATTTTATGATTCTTCGCTACCCAACAAAAAGCTAAAACTCTAGGTGGCACAACTGAATACAAAAAACTCTTCCACCCTTCCACTTTAGGATTCGTATCCACCAAAGCATTGTAAAAAGATTTCACAGAAAACTGGCCTTTAACATCTGGTTTCCATAATCTGATATCTGATTTAATAGTGGACACGTACACCTTCTCTAGCATTTCAAGCAACCTGGCAAAATCCACCACTTCACTATCCCATAAGTTTCTACGAAAAGAGAAATCCCAAACAACAGCTCCACCCAAATAACAAAAATTCTCTGCAATAAGAGCTTATTGCCTCTGATCCAACATATACAAATTAGGGAATTGATTATGCAGCTTCATTTTCCCACACCATTCATCATGCCAAAACTTCACCCGTTGACCATCACTAACCCTAAAGCAAATCTGCGAATCAAAATCACCCTTCATAGAATGAACAGACTTCCAGAAATCAGAAGCTTTATAGTCCCGACTAGACACATTCCACCCCATATTAGCTAAATTCCATTTACAAATTGAAATCCGATTCCACAACCCTTGGCTTGGAACGAACCCCTACCATCCCCTACCCTCCACAACCATTTACCGAGTAAAGCTTTATTTACCTTTTCGATTGAACAGGTACCCAAACCAACTTGAGCTAAAGGTTTACAGACAGAATCCCATTTTTCCAAATGATACTTACGTTTTTCAACATAATCATTCCAAAGGAATTCACGTTGAAGCTTCTCAATCTTTTGCAATATGCTTTTAGGACATTTAAAGCAAGAGAGATGGTAAATAGGAAGATTGGACAAAACTGACTTGATTAGAGTAATTCGGCCACCCATAGATAAATACTTGCTTTTCCACGAACTTATTTTCTTTCTGAATCCGCTCTAACACCCCTTCTCAAAGCTGATTTTTTGGTAACCCCAAACATAAAGGGAGACCCAAGTATTTCGAAGGCAAAGTACCAGCTTTACAACCAAAAGCATTGGCTAGAGAAATAACATAGCTCTCTTCCATCCGGACACCTAGAAACTCACATTTACCATAATTAATTTTCAATCCCGAAAGCAACTCATACCATTTCAAAATCATTTTCAACGTATCCATTTGAGTCGAAGCATCACAAAATGGGGCTACATGGGGCTAAACATATCTTTTAGCTCATGTGGAAAGCCATTTTCCATGGTAGTTTGTAATTTGTTCTATATTTTTTATATTTGTTTTTATGATTATGTAACTCTACTCTTGCACTAATATTGCATTGTTATGCTCGGATTGACCTCATACAATCATTACTTGTATCTACTCTTATTTGCATGATTGTATGAGATGTTTAGCATGCTTTCTTACTTGCTAAGTTTCCCTAAATCCAATCCATGGGAACTTTTCAGGAAGAGGTAGTACCGGAATCTGAGGGTAATACTTATGAAGGCAAACCTCAGGGGGGTTCAAGAATAGAGTGCGGATGATGTTGTTTAGAGACTTCTCAGAGATGCTTAACTGTAGTTTTCCTAAATTGAATCATTGTAATAAGACCCTCGAATTGGTCAAGGATTTATATTTGGGTTGATTTAGTTTCATATTTGGTTAGAAAATTTGATTTAATCAATAAATCAGGATTTATTAATATCTTGCGCTCTGTTATGCAATACTTGATGTTTAAAATAAAAATAAAAATATTTTGCTGTGATGTGATTTGATTTGGCCTATTCTCACAATTATGGAAATTACATTCGCATCACAAAATACGGACTTCTAAGAAATATGGATTTCGGATCATGCACCCTCGATCCAACCATCCAGTCCATTTGGATGGGTGCAAACCCAATGAATAAGTTGTCTTGGAGAGAGAGACAGGGAGTTTAATGGTCCATCCGAATTGGTTCCCGGGTGGACACTATGTTATGCCTCGCACGGAGCACGTGAAAAATGGCCTATGCATATGTATATCATCATCAGCGTCAGCATCTAAACCGTACCACCATCTATTTGGGGTGAGCTACATATACATAAAAGTCAAATTATAACACACACATCAAATGATCAAGTGATTTTGGTAGTTCACGATGTTATTATGAAGTTAGGGTGGAGGGGGCTAAGGCTAGGGAGAAGGTTTATCATAGAAGGGGAAAGGGGAGATGCATGGACCCTGGTGCTAATCTCATCAGTGCCTCTGTGGCAGCAAGGAAAACTTGTTGTAGGCATGGGAATAGGTCTGCAGCAAAGATTGACAACAGTGCCATCCACGTGCTTCCAGTTGGCTCGGTCAACCCCTTCACTGGTGGTGAAGGTTGTGAGATGGACGGTGTGGATATCCAGTTACTGGATAGGATGGAGAAAATTAATGCATCAGTTTCTCTGGGAGCTAATAGCTGGCCTGATGATGTGGCAAAATGTTTGGCCAGATGTGCCAAGTCCCTTGCCCGCCAGTTCGCAGTTTGTCAATCGGTGGGTCCCATTTCATTTCAGTCAGAAAGTTTCTCTAGGAAAGTGGGCTTTGGCCTTTCTGTTGAGCCTGTTTTTGCTAATCAAGGCCCAACTATTCTTTCCACTCATTCGGGAAGCCATTTTTCTGCCCATTCTGCTGCTCAGCAGTTATCTTACTCGAAGGGTTGGAAGGGTATTATAGGAGGTGTTAAAGCTAAGAGATCGGTTTCATTCCCTCTTGTTAAAGCTAAGCTTAAGAAGTTAAATGAAGCTTTTAAGGGGAGAGAGGGTAATGCTCCTTTTAGGAGGAAGGTGGCTGCAACTTTCGCTACTTCTTCCTTGAGGGGGGCCTTGAGTGGGTCTGAATCTGATGGTCACCAGGAGAATTTTGTGCAGATTGTAACTAGGTCCAGGTCAGTTGGTGGATGTAATAAGGAGGCCTCTCGCACTGAAGCGTTGGAGGTGTGTCGCGTGGGTACACAGTTAGGGGTTTGCTTTGGCCCTCATGAACAAGATATATTGCATCGTATTGAAGTTTTGGAAGCAGAAGATTCTAATGGCAAGGGTGAGGAGGATGGTGGGTTTTATCAAGTGCAGATTAGGAGGGCGAAAACAGCTTAAAGGGCTGCAGATTTTGGGGGTGTGTTTTCTCTTTGTTTATTCATGATTATCATCAGTTGGAATATCAGAGGGCTTGGGAAGCCAGCGAAAAGGGCGGCAGTAAGTGTCAATCCAGGCCCATCCATTTAGGCCCATTTATTGTATCCATTAATTGCACTGTAACTTAGTCAAAGGTCTTACTTAATTTGTTGCTTTAGTTTAGGATCTATGTTTTATAATTGATTGTAATTAGGGAGTAATTGATTGTAATCAGGGATTTAAGCCCTTATATACATCAGTCGATCCTCAAAGAGAGGAAGACATTCATCTCTCTCTTCTGTGTTATCTCTCTCTCTCTCTAAAACTGTCATGGTATCAGAGCGAGGTCAATCATCTTTGATCTTCTCCTAACTCATCTTCCATTCATTGGGAGCCTGTTTATGATCATCTTCTTCAGCCAGATCATATCTGATCTTCCCTGATCATCTCAGATCAGGAGTGGCCCACATGCGATCATCACCACTACATCAGCGGATTAGTCCCATCTTGTTCGCCTGAAGCTTCTTGGATTTGTGAAGAATATTTCACTGTTTTTTGATCATCAGAGATCAGATTTACAGTCCAGTCATCTGTGATCATCACTGATTGTCTCAGATCTGCCGTGGGCCACCTGCGATCATCATCTGCTTCACAGCTGACTCACCCCATCTTGGTCGCCTGTTTTTTTTAGTCTTTATGGAGATTTTCTCACGATTTATGGATCATCAGAGGTAGGCCATATATCGTTTTTTGTGGGACGTCAGTTTTGTCCATATCTTTTCATCTCAGCCGTCCAAAAAGTTTGATTTGGATTAGTTTTGCCTGAGACTGCTTCCAATAGTTGCGGAAATTTGTTGTGCTCATATCCTCTTCCTCAGATCTGACAGCAGATCAAGTGGTGAGATCCACGTGAAGATCTTGACACTGACGACCAGGTCGTCTGTGTCACAGTGCATACGTTAGTATTTGTTTTGCTGAGTACTGTTCTGGTTTATTGATTTTCTGTGCACTACTTTTGTTCCATATTTATTCTGTGCATTCTGGGAACTGCTCTGGATCTCTTCACTCATCAGACTATAGTTTGGACTATATCAGTTCTTCTTTCTTGTTTTTTAGTCATGGAAAAACATGAGATTGCCCTAATTCGCTTCGATGGGACAAATTATACCTCTTGGGCCTTCCAATTTCAAATTTACTTGGAAGGAAAAGAACTCTGGGCACACATTGATGGGTCTGATCCTCAACCTACGGAAGATGATAAAAAAATTTTAGCTTGGAAAACAAAGGATGCTAAAATCAAGACTTGGTTACTGGGATCTGTTGAGTCACATTTTATTCTTAACTTAAAACCCTGCAAAACTGCCCGTGAAATGTGGGACTATCTTCAGAAAATTTATTAACAAGGCAATGCTGCTCGCCAGTTTCAGTTGGAACTTGAAATCTCTCAATTCACTCAAGGCACCCAGACTATTCAGGAGTATTACAATGGCTTCCGCCGCCTGTGGTCTGAATATGATGAGATTAAGTTTGCCACGGTATCTACCGCACTTTTACCGGAATTGCTTCCATTGCAGCAAAGTAGTTATCGGGATCAGTTTCTTATGAAACTTCGTCTGGAGTTTGAGACAGTTAGATCGAACTTGATGAGCAGGGCTCCTCTTCCCAGCCTGGATGCCTGTCTTCAGGAACTTCTGCGGGAAGAACAACGTCTTCTTACTAAAACTACTCTGGAACAACAGAAATCTGCTGAAGCTCCATTTGCCTATGTTGCAACAGCCAAACAGCCACCTCCTCGGGATATCAGTAAAATTCAGTGCCATAACTGCAAAAAATATGGACACTATGCAAATCAATGCAAGGCAAAAATTTGCAGATATTGTAAGGCCACTGGACATGTTATTGAAGAATGTCGGAAGAAGGCTCGCAATTCTACTTCCCGCAATTATGTGCAGTCCGGCTCTTCCATTGTGTCATCACCTCCTACTGCTTACACTGTGACCACTCCTCCATATGCATCGTCTGACTTCAGTGGTTCTCTGCAGTATGATTCCTCCTCACAGCCTGGTTCCTCATCACAGTCTACGTCTCCTGCTCCTCTCACCCCTGAGATGGTTAACCAAATGATCATCAATGCCTTAGCATCCATGAACATCGCCGGTACGGCTTCCTCTCTTTCTAATACATGGTACTTAGATTCTGGAGCAAGTAATCATATGACCTCTTCACCCGTAACATTACAGAATGTTGTTCCTTACACTGGGAATCTCACTGTTCAAGCTGCCAACGGAGATCATCTCCCCATCACCTCTGTTGGTGATACCCCTGGCCCCTTACCCTTAACCAATGTTTTGGTTTCTCCTCATCTTGCTACTAATTTGGTTTCTGTGGGTCAACTTGTTGACAATAATTACACTGTCTCCTTTTCTTCTTCTGGCTGTGTTGTGCAGGACCAGGAGTCGGGGGAAGTGATCGCGAGGGGGCCTAAGCGTGGAAGACTTTTTTCCTTACCTCTGTCTTCTGTTATTGATAAAAAAACTTTACATCAGTTCTTTTGTTTTTTTGTTCAGAATAACTGTCGTTTGTGGCATAATAGACTTGGTCATCCGAATGCTTCTACTATGTCTACATTATTTCAAACTGGATTAATAAATAAACCTGTTCATTTTGCTTCTTTTGAATGTGATGCTTGTAAATTAGGTAAAAGTAAAACTTTACCCTTTACAAACTCTCACACTCGAACCACTGCATGTTTTGATTTAGTTCACAGTGATGTTTGGGGCATTGCTCCAACACTTTCACATAGTCATTTCAAGTATTTTGTAACATTCATTGATGACTACAGCAGATTTACTTGGATTTATTTATTACATTCGAAGTCTGATGTTCTTAATGCTTTTAAATTTTTTGTTCAATATGTTGAAAATCAATTCTCTAAATGCATTAAAACTTTGCGCTCAGACTCAGGGGGGGAGTATGTTTCCAAGGATTTTCAATCCTTTTTAAACCAGAAAGGAATCATTTCTCAACGTACTTGTCCGTACACCCCACAACAAAATGGAGTCGCGGAACGGAAAAATAGACATCTTCTTGATGTCACTAGGACTCTTTTGATTGAATCATCCGTTCCCCCTCGTTTTTGGACTGAAGCTCTAACCACGGCTGTATATCTCATTAACCGCCTTCCATCACCTACCATTGATCATTTAACACCTCATTTTAAATTATTTGGTCATCATCCTGTGTTTGATCACCTACATACATTTGGCTGTGTTTGCTTCGTTCATCTCCCTCCCACAGAAAGAACGAAACTAACAGCTCAATCTCGCCGGTGTGCTTTTTTGGGTTATGCCACTAATCAAAAAGGTTTTGTTTGTTACGATCCCATTGGTCGTCGCATCAGGGTTTCTCGAAATGTTATTTTCTTTGAAAATCAATATTTCTTCCACACTCACGTGGACGGTCCTCATTCCTCTTCACCAGCTCTATTACCAGGTTTTTCAGAACCACTTTCTGTTACTAGGTTTAATCCTGCTTTTGTATACCGCCGACGGGAGCAACCTCCCACTGCCGATGGCCCTTTCCCTGATCCTCCACCGACAACTGGTTCCACGACTACTCCTGCCTTACGTCGCTCCTCCAGAAATTCTAGACCGCCTGAGCGATATGGGTTTACCCATACTTCTTTGATGACCACTTTATCTTCTCTCTCTATCCCAAGCTCTTATTTGCAGGCTGTCCAACAAGATTGCTGGAACCAGGCCATGAAGGAGGAATTAAATGCATTGGATCTGAATCACACATGGGATATTGTGGAGTGTCCTTCAGCAGTTAAGCCCATTGGTTGCAAATGGATCTACTCAGTCAAACTTAAATCTGATGGGTCATTGGATAGACACAAAGCTCGTCTTGTGGCACTCGGAAACAGACAGGAGTATGGCATTAACTATGAGGAGACGTTTGCCCCTGTGGCAAAAATGACATCTGTTAGGTTACTTCTTGCCATTGCTGCATCTCAGTCTTGGCCATTATACCAAATGGATGTCAAAAATGCTTTTCTCCATGGGGATTTGCAGGAAGAAATCTATATGCGTATACCACAAGGCATACCCTCTCCCTCCAAGAAGTCCGTCTGTCGGCTGCGAAAATCTCTTTATGGACTCAAGCAAGCTCCTCGGGCATGGTTTGATACCTTCAAGGGTCGCTTATGCGATATTGGTTTTACTCAGAGCCCTTATGATTCCTCTCTCTTTCTCTCCCACACACCTACTGGGGTTACTGTACTTCTGGTATATGTTGACGACATTATTATCACTGGGACGGATGATCGTATGATCAAATCTCTCCAAGATTCTCTCCGGACTTACTTCAATATGAAGGATTTGGGCCCTGTGCATTATTTCTTAGGCTTAGAGGTGCATCAATCTCCCAAAGGTCTCTTTCTTAATCAACAAAAATACACATCAGACCTTATAGAGTTGGCTGACCTCCATGATTCTTCGCCTGTTGATACTCCTGTCGAGGTAAATCTTAAACTAAGTAAAGATGATGGCGATCTCCTTCCTGATCCTCATATATACCGGCGCCTGGTGGGAAGTCTTATATATCTCACCATCACTAGACCTGACATCTCCTATGCTGTTAATCTTGTGAGCCAGTTCATGACGGCTCCTCGTCATCTTCATTTGACAGCTGTGAAACGGATTATTCGCTATCTCCTGCGAACTGTCTCTCGTGGTCTATATTACCCAAAGGATAATTCTCTTCATCTGACTGCTTATGCGGATGCTGACTGGGCAGGCTGTCCTGACACACGCCGTTCTACTACTGGTTGGTGCATGTACCTTGGAAATTCTCTCATTTCTTGGAAATGCAAAAAACAAGAACGTGTGTCCAGATCTTCCACGGAAGCTGAATATAGGGCCATGTCTTCTGCTTGTTCTGAGATATTATGGCTACGTGGACTTCTTTCAGAACTCGGGTTCGCTCAAACTGCTCCTACTCCATTGCATGCTGATAATACTGGGGCTATCCGCATCACTGCAAATCCAGTCTTTCATGAACGCACCAAACATATCGAAGTCGACTGCCACTTTATTCGGGATGAATATAAGCGTGATGTCATTCGACTACCTCATGTCCCTACAGAGTTTCAGTTTGCTGATATCTTCACTAAGGGACTTCCTCGGCCTCGACATCAATTTCTTGTCTCCAAATTGCTGCTTTATGACTCCCCAGCATCAATTTGAGGGGGGGTGTCAATCCAGGCCCATCCATTTAGGCCCATTTATTGTATCCATTAATTGCACTGTAACTTAGTCAAAGGTCTTAATTTGTTGCTTTAGTTTAGGATCTATGTTTTATAATTGATTGTAATTAGGGAGTAATTGATTGTAATCAGGGATTTAAGCCCTTATATACATCAGTCGATCCTCAAAGAGAGGAAGACATTCATCTCTCTCTTCTGTGTTATCTCTCTCTCTCTCTAAAACTGTCAGTAAGGAGGTTAGTTAGGATGCATAAGGTTGATTTATTGCTCCTGTAAGAGACGAAAATCCATAAAGATGTTGAAAGTATTATTTTTAGTGTTTGGGGCTCTAAAAGGTGTGGGTGGGAGTGGGTGCCTTCAGAGGGAGCCTCTGGGGGCCTAATCTCAATTTGGAATGAGGATGTTTTTAGGAAGGAGGATGTTTCCTTTTCCCAAAGGGTGTTAGCTATTAAATTCATTTCGGTGGTTGATAATTTTAGGTGGGCAGTTGCTAATGTCTATGGGCCGAATGAAGATTCTAGTAGGGGTCAATTCTGGGACGACATATGTTCAACTCGTTTGCTTTGGTCAGTGCCTTGGTGTGTTGGCGGGGATTTTAATATGGTACGATCTCCCCAAGAGAAAATGGGGGCCTCTTTCTTGTCTCGTAGCATGGCAAAGTTTTCAAATTTTATCGAAAGTAATGAGTTCATAGATTTGCCTCTTTCTGGGTCAAAGTTTACTTGGTCTAATAACCAGGTTAGAGTGGCTATGAGCAGGATTGACCACTTCTTGGTGTCTAAGGATTGGGAAGAAAGTTTTGCTGCGGTTGTTCAAACAGCTTTGCCTAGAGGTACATCAGACCATAGGCCTATCAAGCTTAGCTCTAATGAGGTTGATTGGGGTCCAAGACCTTTTAGGTTTGAGAATTGCTGGTTATTGCATAAGGACTTTTTACCGTTAGTCAAAGGTTGGTGAGAGCAGTCTGATGTGCAAGGTTATGCGGGTTTCAGGTTAGTGAAAAAACTTCAAATTCTCAAAGGTAAGATCAAGGTGTGGAATAAAGAGGTGTTTGGGAGGCTTGAAGCTTCTAGAATTTCAGCAATCGAGGAGATTGAGAAGTGGGATTTATTAGAGGAAAATAGAGGTTTGAATCAGGAAGAGAGGGAGGCCAAGGAAGCTTTTGTCAAAAAAAATTGGGATCTGGACCATTTGGAGGAAATCTCTTGGAGGCAAAAGTCTAAAGCTCTGTGGTTGAAGGAAGGGGATAGGAACACCAAGTTTTTCATCGAGTAGCTAATGCTAGAAAAAGGATAAACTTCATTGGTAAAATTCGAAGAGGTAACAGTTTCACCAGTGTGCTTGTTGAAGTCAAAGAAGGGATTGCTTGCCACTTTGAGAGTTTGTATTCAAGTGAAGTCTTTCCAAGGCCTACCCTGTATGGGATGTCCTTCCCTGTTATGTTAGATAGTGATAAGAGGTGGTTGGAAAGAGAGTTTGAGGAAGAAGAGATCAAAGCAGCTTTGGTTGAATGTGGGGGAGATAAGGAGCCAGGGCCGGATGGATTCAGTTTCTCTTTTCTAAAGGTGGCTTGGGATGTAGTGAAACGAGACTTCGGCGACATGTTGTCAGAGTTTCATAAGAGGGGTAGCTTGAGCAAAAAGATCAATGCAACTTTTCTGACTCTAATTTCGAAAGTTCTTAATCCTGATGATCTGAGGGAGTAAAGACCTATAAGTTTGGTGGGCTTTGTGTACAAGTTGTTGTCAAAGATTTTGGCAAATAGGTTGAAGAAGGTCTTGCCATCTATTATAGGCCCTTTCCAAGGGGCTTTTGTGCAAAACAGGCAAATCCTTGACGGAGTTCTTATTGCTAATGAGCTCATTCACACCCGAAAACAATCTAAGAAAGCAGGGGTTATCTTCAAAGTAGATATGGAAAAGGCATATGACCATGTGGAATGGGGCTTTGTGGATTACATGTTAAGGAGGTTTGGTTTTGGGGGAAGGTGGTGTGCTTGGATTCAGGAATGTATTTCATCTCCTTCTTTCTCTGACTTGGTCAACGGTTCTCCTTCACGCCTGTTCAAAGCTTCTAGGGGGCTTAGACAAGGCGATCCTTTCTCTCCCTTCCTATTCACCATAGTGGTGGAAGCTTTCAGTACTCTACTGTCCAAGGCCAAGGAGTGTGGGATCTTGGAAGGCTTTGAGGTTGGCAAAGGGGTAGAAGCTATTACTCACCTTCAATTTGCAGATGATACCATTTTGTTTAGCTCTACAAGATGGGAGGAGGTTGTAGTCTTAAAGAGGATTCTCAGGTGCTTTGAGCTTTGCTCAGGTTTAAATATAAATCTTTCCAAGAGTCTAATGGTGGGGGTTGGGGCGACGGATGAAGAGATTCAGACTTTAGCATCTAAGTTTCACTGCAAATCTGGTAAATTGCCTTTGCTTTATCTGGGTTTGCCTATTAGGGGCAAAGTAAGATCTAAAGAGGTGTGGAATCCAGTGGTAAAAAATTTCAAGAGAAAATTGTCTATGTGGAAAAGAAATTATCTTTCCTTAGGAGGAAGAGTCACCTTAATCAAAGCTTCCTTATCTAATTTGCCAGTTTATTATGTCCTTGTTGCGTATGTCGGTGGCAGTCAAAGAGAAGTTGGACCCTTTAAGGAGGGACTTTCTGTGGGGAGGGAGGAGTGACAAAAGTAAATTGCATCTTGTTAAGTGGGAGGATGTGGTCAGGTCTAAGGCTGCTGGGGGATTGGGGTTGTGTAACTTGGAATTCAAAAATTGGGCTCTTTTGGCTAAGTGGTGGTGGAGGTTTGGGGATGAGAGGGACGCTTTATGGAGGAGAGTTATTAGAGCTAAATATGGAGAAGATATTTGGGGATGGGAGCCTAGTAGAGTTCCTAGGCATCGTTTGTCGGGTCAATGGGGTAATATTATGAGGTTTGGAGATCCGTCTTTTGCGGGGGGAGAGTTATTTAGGAGGGGGGTTGGTTTCAAAGTGGGGGAGGGAAGTCGTGTTCGTTTTTGGGTTGATCATTGGGTAGGGCTGGGTCCTTTGTCCTTCTCTTTTCCTAGATTGTTTAGATTGGTGGTCAACAAGTGGGCCTTGGTCAAAGATTGTTATGTGGGTGAGGGGGGGTTTGGGTCTTGGGATGTATCCTTCAGGAGGGTCTTGCGTCCTTTTGAGGAGTCTGAGTTTGGGTCTTTGAAGAATCTTCTTTCTAACGTTTTCTTTTGCAGGGATGTTGTCGATTCTCGCATTTGGATGCCTTGCCCCTCCGGTGCTTTTTCTTGTAAGTCCTTTTATAAGGAATTGGAGGGCTTTCCAAGTATCAAAGCTTCAGCTTCTTTGGCTTGGTTAGGCTTGGCTCCTCCTAGGGCGGAGGCTTTCATGTGGTTGGCTTTATCCGGAAAAGTTTCTACGGCAGACAATCTCAGAAGAAGAGGGCTGACTTCAGTGGCTATTTCTGACATATGCGTGTTGTGTGGGAAGGTCAATGAGACGATGGACCACTTATTTGTGCATTGCGAGTTCTCTTATTCTTTGTGGTGTAGGTTTCTAGTGCGATGTGGTGTTCTTTGGAGTCTCCCAAGGTCGTTGGTTGGGTTAGTTGAAGCGTGGAGGTTTTCTTCTTTTTTTGGTAGTGGTTTGATTCTCTGGAGGATTATTCCTTTTGCTATTTTGTGGTCCGTATGGAAAGAAAGGAACAACAGAATTTTCAGAGGGTCTTTGTTGCCCGTGGAAGAGTTAGAGCAATTGGTGGTGGTTCAAATTGCAAAATAGGCTTCCTTCAAGAAGGAGTTTGACGCTTCAAAAGTTTTTGGTGTGTTGCATAATTGGGAGGCTTCCTTATATTGTGGGGTGAAGAAGGTGAAAAAAGTGGTGCATTGGGCTCCTCCCAATGTTGGGGTGCTGAAGTTTAATGTGGATGGGGCAGCTAAAGGAAAGCCTGGGCCAGCGGGTATTGGTGGGGTTATTCGCGATAGTGGAGGGCTTGTGTTGATAATGTTTTCCAAGCATGTTGGGACTATGGAGTCTAATGAGGCGGAGGTGTTAGCTATCCTTGAAGCTGTTCGAACCTCTTCCTCATTTAATTCAAGGTTAGAGGTGGAAAGCTATTCTCTCAATGCTATTTCGTGGGTGTCTTCTTCGGCTGTCATACCTTGGATATTTCAATTTTACTTTAATGAGATTAAAGCTTTAGCTTCCTCGATTCAAGTAAAGTTTCAACACGTTGGGAGGTCGGCTAATGATTTTGCTGATTCGTTAGCTAAGCAAGGGGTGAATAGGTCTTCTAATTTGGTGGCTTTCATTGAGTGATGTTTCTTTGTCTTTTACTTTTCCTTTTTCGTGGTATAATCCTTTTATACCATCGTACTCTTTTTGTTTGTTCGTGTGGTTTCTTGTATCTGACTTTCTCTTTTAATATAATTTATCGTTACTGATAGATAAAATAAAAAAATAAAAAAAAAATAAAAATAAAAAAAAACAGCTATGCCTAGTCTAAATTTAACACTCATCTAGAATAATATCCACCATTAGATATTACATTTAAAAGTTTTCGTCGCTTTTACACCATTGATCTTGTGGCCTTAATATATATGCCTTGTGATGGTCAATTAGGCTATTGGTCCAACCATTTATCCAAGTATAGATCGGTGCATCCCCCAATCATGGATGATTGGCGCACAGCCCACAGAGGTGTCGCTCACATTAAGGGTGAGCTACGTTCCTAGGTCGCTAAATAAATTATGTGTATCTTACAAAGGTGTAAAGGTTATGCAAATAACTCATCTCACATTTTTTCTTTATCAATCTACCTATTTTTTGTTTTCCTCATATATATATATATATATATATGGGAAATATTCAAGTGAGAACTAGTTCTCACCTATTATATGAGAACCTTTTTGCAGGGCCCAACTATCAACCCATCCAAACCTAGCAACCAATAGGGAACCCCTCAATAGTCACTAATCCAAAGAATTGGCACACATCCGAATGGACAGAACCGTTGGATCGAGGGTTGAATATTTTTTTGAATATGAAGCCATTAAACTTGTGGGCCACGGATGAAGGGGTTAGGGGCATGGGTTTGGGGTCAAACTTGATACTTGGGGCGGTCTCACATAGATCTTTCCATCCCCCTTGGTCTCATCCCCAAATGGGGCCCACAATTGGGCCCCACAAAAAAGTTATCATATAATATGTGAAAACTAGTTCTTACCTGAATATTACCGTATATATATATGTATGTATCTTCAATGAGAACTTTTATTTAATCTTACCAACTACAAGCCACCTTTAAATGTTGGGCAATGACAAAACTAAGCACTGGAAAATGCATATTATGCGCATGACATGAATGTATAAAGAAAAAGGGTAATGTAATTTGACACATACCTACTACGAAGAACCACACAAGGCATTTCTATGTTGTCAGCTCCAAGCACTCCAGATTGGCTTCCTGCAATAAGCACACATTGGTGCACCGGCAAACCACCATATTCGGCACCAGCACGCAGTGTAGCCACGATCTTTTCCATGCTGATGGTGTACAAAGCAGCAAGTCAGCATTTCTGAGATTACACGGCCACAAACTCATCGTCCTGCCCAAACTGTGGTCACCTATGATACCCGGACACTCGTACATGCCTCATGTATCCATGTCGAAGCGATACAATATTCGTGTTGTTACTTGATACTGAACCAATACTTCTGGAGCACAAGTTCATTATATCCTACTTACTAAGTCAATTATTACATAGTTACCCGGTTTTCTTAGTTTTCAACATACAAAATGTTAGACAGAATCTAAGCAATGATATCTTCATTAATTCAAAAATTTTTTAAACAAAAAGTTAGGACAGCAGTATCCATGTGTCCTAGATTTCCAAAAGTGCAGTCATATCCCCATTTGTCCTAGATTTCCAAAAGTGCAGTCATATCCCCATTTGTCCTAGATTTCCAAAAGCGCAGTCATATCCCCATTCCACATATCGATGCGGGATGCCCACACCCATATCTGCATCTAGGCATCGTAGGTGGTCACCAAATTAGTGACAACAACGATATGCATAATATCCATTGAACTTAAGTAATTGGGCCCATGGTTTGATAATTCACACCATGCTATGATGGCCCCATTGAGGATGGTCACGACCTAAAAATCAGCTTTGAGGTATCATTACTCATCATCAATCTTCAATCAATGGCTTGCAAATAGAAACTTTGAAAAGAGGCGGAAATTTTTTCGAATACACAGTATCCCTCTTGAAAAGAAAAAAGGCCAATGTTGGCTGGCCTTTTCTTCCAAACTTGATTACTTTATAACATACAGGCTCCAGATGCAAGTAACAGCCAAGGATACTACGCATATCCTCAGGTCGAGAACCATTTAACTCCATTTAAGAGAAATATCCAAATAACATCGAATTGTAATTCAGCATTTATCACAAACTTAACTGACCTTTCACTTGGGCTGGTATTGATATCAACACTTAGTTTCAGCATAGATGCAACCTCCTTGGCTACCCTTTGTTTCTCAACAGACGCTGGTTCAGAATAGCAAGCACAGAACCTTGATTACTGTTGAAAGAATAATGACTATTGTCAAAACAGAGGTGGGAAATCAGCAAACCATAGATTTAGAATTCACCTCCTCTTTTCACCTCTTTCGCTAGTTGCTCATCCAAACTAGAAGAAACTCCTTTACCAAGTACAAGTTGACCATAAAAACTTCCTTCTACTTCCTCCTTTCCAACTATATGTATTTTCGAAGTTCTCTCATGGCCCAGTTTTTCTATTATAGACCTGACGATTTTGAACAAACAAAATAAGAAATTAGTCCTTCCCTCTCCATGTTTAGGAGGTATACTATGTTTTATGTAGTATCCACTGAGATTTAGAGAGACTTGGATATAGCACACCAGCAATTGGTTTAGTTTAGCTACTAATTCAACTATGTTTGAGGCTGCATGAAAATCAGTCATATTGGATCAAAAACATGCTTTTCTGAAAATTCTCAACCTATAGTCTCTATATTCAATTGGCACAGATGATGGTTAGGGACTATATCCAAGCTAGTGTGGTCCCTGATTTCCACAGCAAATCATTTCCAATGAATAAACATTTGTTCTGCCAAAATATAAGAACTACTTGCAATTTGAAGGACATCCAAACAAACCCTAATTTATGCATGATACTTAATTTAGGACACAAATTTCTTCACTTCAGTATTCAGTGGTAAATGGATAATATTTAAAAATCACTGATAAATCATGGAGAAGTTGTCACTAGTGGGGTCCACACATGATCCAGTTGGAACTGGAGATGAGCAGAATCCCATTGTTTCAAGATTGATTGGAAATGTTCCATTATTCAGATGAGATTAAATTAGTTTTCAAGATTAGATATTAGTAGGGGTGTTCATGGACGGGGTTGGGCCGGGGGAGGTCCAGGGTAAGGCATATCCACGCCCAACCTGAATTTAAAAATGCAGGCCCATATCCAGCCCTAGCCCGACACAGACCGTAACTGCCTTGAAAATTTTCAGGCACGAGCCCTCCCATTTAGTCAATTGGACCATGCCGGGCCACGCTTTAGTAAAAACTACAAGCACCAAATTTTGGACCAATCTCATTCTAGCCGGGCCGCGCTTCAGGCATTCTAACTTAATCCAAGCCTGGTCCAAATATTAAACAGGCCTAACAATTAGAGCGTGGTGCAAAGCTAGCCGGACTGGGGTTGCCCATGAGCTGGCCCTGCCCATGAGCACCCCTAAATCTTAGAAAGGAATGTTCATAGTGAGGTCTTTGAGGCCAGTAGAAAAGTACAAGGGGAGTTTAGCAATGTATGGGATGTTTTCCTGATCAAAAGTCCAAACTCAAGAGACATATTTGAATAGCTTTATTCCATGTGAAATAAAATTGTAATTGTTTCTTTTGCAGGATATTGATGATCCAGCTAAAATGTAGAACATGATAAGCTGATTCCAGGCTTTCACAGTTATAGCTAGTTTCTGATCTGAATTACTCTGGGTTTAGTCACTGTTTAGATCATTTGGACTGTGCCAACCATCATTATTACCACATTTGACTTTGTTATTGAAAAGAATGGTCCAGGATATATGTTTGTAATCAACCATTAATAATACTGTAGAAACCGATTGCATATGCATCACATGTCATATGTACACATGTAGTCCTGCAGACCATTATACATTTCATTTATATTTATATATGGGTGATTAGATCACAATAGTAACACAATTATTCAACCAAAGCTTTCTCCTCTCCATTTTTGTAGTTGGACCAACCTAAATAATTGAAGCCATCAAGCCTGAGATTTTAAAATGGATTCAGAGGGCGACACAATCAACTCGACTGAGTCGCACCCTCGAGCACAAAAAGGCTTCAAAATATTAAAAAAATATGATTAAAAAAAATTGAAAAATAATGTCTTATAAATATAGAGTTTTAAGACTCATTATATTTAGTTATAAAAAAAAAAGACTCATTATATTTAGTTAGCACAGATGAATTTAAGTGTAAATAAGTGTTGTCATTTGTTTTTCACTCAATCAGATAACATCCGATCCATGAATGCTTTGATCTTCCACAAAATCTGGTTTTAAACTTCGAAAATTTAAGGCCTTCTTCAAAAGATCTGGTTAGAGAGGAGAAGAGAAGAGTTGACCAAGCCTCACCAGTACAGTTTGAGCACTAGGGTATCCAACAACACCATTAGGGGTTACAGCATTCCTTATATTTGAGACAGTAGTAGATAAGAGATCTCCAATAGTTGCACTGCCCTCTATAATTATAGTTCTATTTCAATACCTAGATGATCAAATCAGATCCTAACAAACAGCTCCGAAACAGAAACATTGCTGTTTAAACAAAAGCAATGTCACTCGACAAAAACAAATACACTGCTGTTCATGTCACCAACACAGTATCAGTATCACTACCATTCTATGATGCACGGATACTTCAAAATAGCCAACATATCGTGTTATATGGTATCCGATACTTCACTTTTTATGCATAAAATCACTATCCCTACCGTGTCTATGGTGTGTCCTTATTGCATCCATTCCATATCTGGGGATCATAGCTACGGTTTCAAGAACCCAAGGCACCACCAAGGAAAGTGTCTATGACGTCTCTGTTGTATCCATACCATATCTGGGCATCATAGCTGCGGTTTCAAGAACCCAAGGCACAAAGGAACACAATCAGTTGATCCACTACATAAGCTTACAACTGTATCAGCATGTATCACAGCCGAAGAATTTCTAAAAGCTTTTCATACACTCATAGTACATATGGTCAGTGATAAAATGTAAAGAGCAAAATGAGAGGAAGAAGTTTGGAGGAAAAGTTGATCCCTCAATTGAGGATCGACTCACCATTTTATAATCATATTAACCCTAATTACATGCTATCAATCAGCAGGATTACAATCAGAATATAAAGAATAAAGAATGTAAATCTCTATACATGGAAGAAAATCTATGAGATAAGATGTATGACAAGCTGTACAAGACTCAATACAGTCCCACACGTGGGATATCCTTCTTGGGCCTAGATGGGCCTTAGTTATCTTCTACACTCCCCCTCAAATTGATGTGGTAAGGCAGAAAACATCAATTTGCTAGTGAGATCATGATGACGCGTTTTGGGAAGAGCTTTTGTGAAGATATCCGCCAACTGGTTAAGAGTAGAGACATGAGGCAAAGTGATCTTCTCCGTAACAACATGCTGACGGATGAAGTGGCAATCAATCTCAATGTGCTTCGTTCTTTCATGAAAGACCGGATTGTTTGCAATTCTCGTAGCACTGGTGTTGTCCCCATGAAGAGGTGTAGATCTACCAATGATGACACCGAATTCACAGAGAAGACGGCGTAGCCAGATGATTTCAGCACTTGCAGATGACATGGCCCGATATTCAGCCTCAGCAGAAGATTTAGAGACAGTGGTTTGCTTCTTACATTTCCACGAAATCAAGGAGTCCCCAAGAAACATACACCAGCCAGTGGTAGAGCGCCGAGAATCTGGGCAACCAGCCCAGTCAGCATCCGAATAAGCTGATAAGTGCAGAGAAGCGCCCGAAGAGTAGAAGAGACCATGGTTAAGGGTGCCTTTGATATAGCGGAGTATGCGCAAGGCAGCAGCAAGGTGAGGTTTGTGAGGATTGCTCACAAACTGGCTAATCGTATGAACGGCATGAGAAATATCTGGTCGGGTCATAGTTAAGTAGAGTAAACTACCTACTATTCGCCGAAAAACAGAAGGATCATCTAGGGGCTGGCCATCATCCCTACGGATCTTGCTGTTCAATTCCATAGGAGTATCAAAAGTGTGAGCATCATCAAGTTGTGCCGAAGTGATTAAATCTTTAGCATATTTCCGCTGATGAATCCGAATGCCAGATTTGCTACGTATGAACTCCAGCCCTAGAAAGTAGGTGAGAGGACCAAGATCCTTCATTCTGAAGTGGCGAGTGAGATGACGTTTGAGATCCGTAATACCGGCACTATCATTGCCACTGATAATCATATCATCAACATAGACTAAGAGAAATGTGTAGCCTTTTGATGTCCATCGGAGGAAGAGGGAACTATCAGAGTGACTCTGGCGAAATCCAACTTGAAGGATAGCGGCCCGAAATTTGTCAAACCAAGCCCTGGGAGCCTGCTTAAGTCCATAAAGAGCTTTCCTCAATTTACAAACATGGTGTGGAGGACAAGCATAACCCGGAGGTGGTTTTAAATAAACAGTTTCATGTAAGTCGCCATGAAGAAAGGCGTTTTTGACATCCATTTGCCATAGGGGCCAGTTACGGGCTGCAGCTACACGAAGGAGGGTGCGAACAGTGGTCATTTTAGCCACTGGTGCAAATGTCTCCTCATAGTCAATGCCATACTCCTGCTTGTAACCCTGTGCCACCAATCTGGCTTTGTAGCGGTCAAGACTCCCATCAGAGTTAACCTTTATAGAGTAGATCCATTTACTGCCAATCACAGAGGTGCCTTCAGGAGTCGGTACCAAGTCCCATGTGTTGTTTGCTTCAAGAGCAAGCAACTCCTCAGTCATAGCATCCTGCCAATATGCAATCTTCGAAGCCTGTGAATAAGAGGTGGGAATAGGAGCACTATCCAAAGAAGTGAAAAGAGCAGGGAAGCCATATCTGTCAGGAGCAACAGAAGGACGACTAGAGCGTCGCAAGGGTATAACACTATCGGTGGAGGAAGTATTAATACCTGAGGGTGTAGGAGGCAGTATTGGGAGATGATCAGGAGAAGGAGGCCCCACAGGAGGAACCTTGTTACGCCGGACATAGACCTTGGTAATAGGTGGTGGTGGAGAAGTAGGTGCAGGAAATTGTGGCAGATAAGAGACAGCAACAGGATGTGTATCCAAACGCAAAGAGAAGAAAGGAATGTGTTCTAAGAAGATTACATTACGAGATATTCGCATGCGTTTCTCAGATTGGTCATAGCATAGAAATCCCTTGTGTTCAGTACTGTACCCTAGAAAGAGACATTTGGCAGCTTGAGGTGACAGCTTAGTGCGTTCTGTAGGTGGAAGATGGACAAAGCATAAACAACCAAAAACACGCAAGTGAGAATATGAAGGAGTATTACCAAAGAGAGCTTCATATGGAGTAGTCTTTCCTAGAACGGAGCTAGGATGACGATTGAGGAGATATACAGCAGTCTGTGCAGCATCACACCAAAAGGTGGGAGGAACTAAAGATGCAAGGAGGAGAGAACGAACAGTTTCAAGAATATGTCTGTTCTTCCTCTCCGCAACACCATTTTGCTGTGGAGTATGTGGGCAAGATTTTTGGTGAAGAATTCCTTTATCAGAAAGGAAGGCAGAAAATTCATGGGATATGTATTCTCCACCAGAGTCAGACCTAAGAGTTTTTATTTCTTTCTGAAATTGAGTTTGAACCATTTTGTAAAACTTTTGGAAGAAAGAAAAAACTTCAGATTTGAAGCGCATGAAATAAATCCAAGTGAAACGAGAATGATCATCAATGAATGTCACATAATACTTAAAGCCTGTCCGACTCAAGGTGGGTGCAATTCCCCAAACATCAGTGTGAATAACATCAAAAGATGATAACGCACGAGAACTATGAATAGGAAAAGGCAAGATATGAC
Organism: Litsea cubeba; assembly: GCA_012931725.1. Classification (NCBI taxonomy): domain Eukaryota; kingdom Viridiplantae; phylum Streptophyta; class Magnoliopsida; order Laurales; family Lauraceae; genus Litsea; species Litsea cubeba. The sequence goes on from CM022951.1 coordinate 34,354,802, forward strand.
TCTTACTCAAACAACACGTTTCACACTTAGATTGAAGGAAAGAGGACATCACTTTATTATTAAAAGTGGGTTCTAAAAAACCATTTTTAAATAGGGAAAGTAAATACGCATTGTTCACATGACCAAGACGACTATGCCACACAGTCCACAATTTATCTAACTGAGGAGAAGAAGAAGAAAAGAGAGAATGATGTCCAATGTCCAGCAGAAATAGTCGACCGTGTTTACTCCCTGTTGCGATCACCTTCCCAGTTTGCCGCCCCTGTATGACACAACCAGTGGAAGAAAAGATAATATGGTACCCATCATCAATAAGTTGTCCTACAGAAAGTAAATTGGCTGATAATTTGGGAACAAAGTAGACATTGGGAAGGTGGAGAGACTGGCCAGAGACACCAGATAAAATAATGGTACCAATTCCAGAGATGATTAATTGGTCTCCATTAGCAGTGGTGATTTTTTCTTTTCCAAGGTAAGGGTGAGAGGCTGTAAAGCTACTTTCTACAGAAGTCATGTGGTTCGATGCTCCTGAATCTAGAAACCATGTGGATGGGGTGATGGATGAAGACAGAGATATTGAAGAATGAAAAGCTGGAAATGCTAGAGGAGAGTGAGATTGATACCGATCACCATTAGCATCATAATTGTCCATAGTAGAAAAGAGGCAGGAACAATACTAATAGCAGCAAAGACAGCAACAGTACTTTTGAGGATGACCTTGAATCTGGTGGCAGAGGAGGTACGTGGACCCCACAATCTAATCTAAGCCCCAGATCAGATAGTTCCCAGCATGCAGCACAATCAGCAGTAGTTGTGGGAATCAGAGAGTGACAACAGAGTGACAACAGAACAGAGCACAGTGCACCCAAGGGGTTCTGTTCTACACTAATCCAAGCCGAGAGAGAGATGGAGAGGACTAAACAGCAATCAGTCAGCAATAACCAGCAAGAGATGCTGAGTGGCTGGTTTAGATAAGTTACTGGAGCACTCAGATGAACTCCAAAGCAAAAAGGGAACCCAACAGTGACCAAAAACAGTCCAGACGACCACTGTGAAGGTGCTAGAGTGGTCACGTGGGGCCCACAATGGGATCAGACCTCTGATCAAATAATGCGGTCTTCTGTGGGAGACTTTTTACTAACTTCCAGATCAGGTTGCATAACAAATTGATGAAAATCCGCAAAATTCAACGGATCTGATGAAAACTATCTTGTAAAACTATGAAAGCACAAGTAGCAGTAGATGGCCTACCTCTGATTTGTTAAAAAATCCTGAAAAATGCCCATAAATCTTAGAGAAGATGGGCGACCCTTGTGGTGGCTGTTGTTTGTGCTATCTGGATGATCGGATGATGGCAGCAGTGAAGCAGTGAAGCACAAACGGTAAAAACCGTGAAGCTCGTCAGTGTGTCGATTTGAACATGAACTCTATGAGCGGACCAACAGCAAGATCAAAGGTAGGGGATGGAAGGACAAGATATTTTCGCAACACCAGGCCAAAGTTTCACTCAAATCTGATCAAAATCCACAAATTTGAACGGCTGTGATGGAAACTGCCGGACAAAACTGAAATATCACAAAATGAGGTGGATATCCTACTTCTGATGATCCAAAAATCTTGAAAAAATCTCCATAAATAAGAGAATAACCAGACGAACAATATAGGCTGCTTCCGCTGCGATGATGATGATGATCAAAGGTGGGCCACCTCTGATCAGGGATGATCAGACACTATCGGAGAGAAGTTTTCACTTCAGGAAGAAGAATGATCAATGATAGAAGACAATAGAAGAGGGATTGATCATAACCATAGCTCTGATACCATGATAAAATGTAAAGAGCAAAATGAGAGGAAGAAGTTTGGAGGAAAAGTTGATCCCTCAATTGAGGATCGACTCACCATTTTATAATCATATTAACCCTAATTACATGCTATCAATCAGCAGGATTACAATCAGAATATAAAGAATAAAGAATGTAAATCTCTATACATGGAAGAAAATCTATGAGATAAGATGTATGACAAGCTGTACAAGACTCAATACAGTCCCACACGTGGGATATCCTTCTTGGGCCTAGATGGGCCTTAGTTATCTTCTACAGTCAGGTCATCCCTATGAAACAGGCCACAAAGCTATTTTCTATTGTAGATTCAAATCAGACCTTCAAATACCCTCAATAACTCCCAAATTACATATACTTTAAAGAAACATGTGGACTGATGCTATGAGAAACAATAAAACTATTATACGATCCTCCAACTTTGTGATCAGAGTTTTCCCAGGATTTTCCATGAAATCTCTTTAAAAAAAAACACCACAAATGGCCTCTAGACTTCATTATGATAACAAAAAAACATCCTAAATCTAGACGACTATAGTGTGGTGATCTCTTTCACCTCCCCATGTACAGGTGCTGCTAATCAAGTAATAGAGAAACTTTGGAAACAACTAGGATCTTTGCTTTGATACAAAGTCGAAGATAAAGTACTTGTATTTAGATGAGAAATGAAGGAGAAAAAGAGATGAGATAGCTTTGGTCAAATAATTGTGAATGTTAAACCCAATAGTTAGAACAATTGATGTCAAGTAATCAAGGATTTTTTTCCTGAAGTGTGTCTGAAAAAAAAAATCCCAGAATAGAAGAAAGAAGAAATAGTGAGAAAGGCAAAATTAGGAGGGAAGGAGAGGGTCATAAATAGTGACTCCTAGGGTGGGGAGACCATCTCTATTTTTTAAAAGCTCAATTTTGAAGAATTGAAAAAAAAAAATTTGTATTTCCTACTAATTATATAAAGACACTTAGAGCTAATTGCATTACAAACAAGTCCTACTCTCTAATTAACAATGCCCCTCAAGCTGGTGCATATATATTTGTTTTGTCCAGCTTGGACAAAACATCATTTATTTATGGTTCGACTAGGATTAGGAACCTCCAAAAAATTGAATTTCTTCAAATCTGCAGCATCGAATTCCTTCATATGGAAGTCTTCCTTCATATTGTGGGCTCTGATGCCAATTTAGAATAATTGATGGTAAGTAACCTAGGGTGTTTTTCTAAAGTATCAGGAAAAAAACCTAGACTAGAAAAGAGAAGAAATAGAAAGAAAGAAGAGAAATTAGCGTTAAGTAGTTGCTCGTGTAGTTTCCTATCACCAATTGTTTTTGGAATTACTCGCTAGCAACTTTGTCATGGTATCAGAGCCAACACATCCCGGGTTTGAAACAACGCAAGGGAAAAATGCCCGAGTGTATTTGTGCGGGCGTAAGTGCGCAGGGCAAGAAGGCCCCACACGGCGTTGTAGTCTTGTGCGGGCGTGTGCTTCGGGTCCGGGCAGTGTCCCGCCCAAGGGGGGTTGTTAAGTAGTTGTTTGTGTAGTTTCCTATCACCAATTGGTTTTGGGATTACTCGCTCGCAACTCTGTCAATTAGGATGGAGGAAGGAGATGGCTGTGACACCTAGGGTGGGGCGACCATTTCTATTTATTAAAATTCTATAAAAAAACACTCGTGTTTCCTACTGATTACGTAAGACCCACAAAACTGATTGAATAACAAAAAGTCCTCTTCCTACTCTGTAACACTCACCAGTAATCACCCATATAATGGCATATATTCTCTGCTACTTTTTAATTTCATAAAAAGCTGTTCACCTTAAATGAACATAAGTTACAAAACAACTTAATTCAATATTTATTTCTCCTGCTGCCAAGTTCCTGACAGCCATCAGCAAGCACAACCTTATTAGATCAATTGAATTTGAATGGAAGTTAAACAAGTGAAAATTCTTTTGAAGCAATAAATCAGTGATAATGAAATGTCCAAAACAAACCTGGCCATTTTGTCCCCGATTTTACTATAAGCAATGAGTATGACCACAGGTATATTTTCACAAAGTGCGTCATCAATAAAACTGCAAACACATGTGACACAAAGTTGGAGGTTGAAAAAAAAAAGGATAATGAGAAAAGTAAATAAGGGCTGAAAATAGCAATTAGAAAAAGGGTTCAAAATGATGATCCAAGTTCCAACAGCAGTTCATTTTTGAAAGAAAGATGGTCTGGCAAGTTAAAAGAATGCTCACTTTTCAACTCCGGGTCGTAGTGGTAAGCTTTTAGTTGTCACAAACTCTTCCAAAGCATTTTTCTGCCAACAAACTAATCAATAATTCGATTGTTTGACCTTACATCTTTTGTTATCTATGCATCATCAGATGTAAAGATTTCATCTACTTGGTGAAATATAAGTTCAATGATAGATGGTTGACAGAGTCAAAAAAAAAAAAAAAAATCTACCAAGTACAGTACAAATTTAACATTAGATGGTAAACAAAGTAAATAAAAAAATAAAATAGGACAAAAGAAGGCACTGAAAATCTTCAAAAAGAACACGAAAGGAATGCGTTCGTTAAATTTGAGAGGTAAGAATAACATGGATAAAGAGCGAGGGAAAAAAAAGAACCAAGCTGAGACCGTGTCACACAGAATTGCCCAGGCAGATCCAGCTGGGTGAGAAGTGGAACTTGGGACATACAGAAGGACGAGAAGTGGAAGAGATTGGGACAGTTAAAACTTCAACTGTCAAAGAAAATCACACAGCAACAAGTAACTTCTCCAAATTGAAAACCAGCTGCGGGAGAATCACTTGATAGCATGTAACGGCCCAAATACCAAGTCTGAATGAACTAGTAATGTATATTGGCACATCAAACTTAGTCAAAAACACACTCAGCAGTCATCAGTCGTCAAGAAACCACTCTACAAATATCCACAAAAATTAGCATTACTTTGAAATCACCTACCAGCAGCCAGTTCTGTTGAATATACACATTCAAAGTCAGTCAGCACATAGAATCCAACATAGCTCATCCGGATTTGATGAGTAACAGACACAATATATAACATGGTGAACTTGCAATGACACAAACCATCACAAAATCGTTTGGCAGGTGTAGATTACCCAATTTCTACAGGCATTTTGAAATTCTATTGAGTTTGAAAGGAAACAACTGTTCTCATCCAAGGATCAAATGCTGCCTGATACTATCGTATCGGTTGATAAATCAGCTGTATTAGCCCACTCCACTCCAATATCTTTTAGTAATCGCCATTCAATAAGCTATTTGAGTATTGGCCAATACACCCAATACGGCAATACCAATAGGGCCAATATTTCAGCTGATACAGATGATACACCCTGTTAACAATCTATAAACCCCTATTTTTGGGTTGTATTGCACAGAGAAAGTTAGGTTTTTGGCATTTCTAGTACAAGAAATTCAAAGAAAAACACCAAATTGAATATCCAAATGTAGAATCAAAGACAATTCACAACTGATTAGCCGGGGGATTATTTTTTATGCAAGAAAATAGAAATCTAAGAATGAGTGAAATATGTAGATGTTTTTGGTTTGTTAGGGATGAGCTCTAAATCATAACTGGTGCATTTTAGAAGGTTAGATATGCTCCTAAATGCATTATTTGGGACATTTTGGGGGTCACTTAGGATATTTTTGGATAACTAACTAACTAGTAAGTAAAACATGTTGCATACCAACTACTAATGAGTAAATACTAAATAGTTATGAAATATTATTTCAACTATTTATTAATTAACATCTTCATCAAGGTTTTAAAACTCAGAATTGGGAAGTGACTCGGTCATCCTTGAGTCAAGTTGACTCAATCGATTAGCATGAGACTGGTCCGACTCAATCCGAGTTTGCCCTAAGGCCAATGAGCTTTTTAAACAATAATAAATAGCAAAGAAAATAAAATAAAATAGACAATTATGCTCTATGAACCTAAAATTATAATACTTGTTTGTTTTACCTCATAGTAGCAATAGGCACACAAATTTCTGTTCCACTTAGTCAGATGAATAGTACTCCCAATCTTTGAATACTTGGATGCTCTAAAAAAATGTGATTTGCCCAATCTTTGAATACTTGGATGCTCTAAAAAAACGTGATTTGGATCTTCTAGAATCAATTAAAAATGTCCCCACAAAGCCACCTAGAGATTCTCCTGACAGAAAAATTAGTGTTGGGAAATAAAGTGAGCTGGGGCCAAAAACATCATAGGACTTGGAATCAAGGTGACTGACCGAGCCAGCTCGAATTGGGCTAATCTTTCAAACCATGATGTTAATGGATCTTAAATAAATACTTTGCCAATTTTCTCTAACTTCGCCAATTTTTATTGTCAGTCCAACATGGATAAGGAGGGTCACATTATGTAAGTTGACAGCCAGTGCAAGATTTTGTCACAAGCCAAACATGAATTCCAAGATAACAAAGAAATCTAAAAATGAATTAGATTTCATGCAAGAAAGGTCAACTATGGAGGCTATATTCTCACTTATGCAACTAATGGAAGAACACCAAGTTAAAGGGAAAAATCTACATATGGTCTTAATCAATCTAGAGAAAGCTAGCGATAAGGTACCTAGAGATTTAATTTAGTGGGTTTAAAAAAAAAGGAGTGGTCCAAGAGATTATATAGAAATCATTCAAGAGAATTAGGAGGAAGCGGGGGCGGTAAAGAGTGTGAAAACTACCTGTGGAGGGACGAGTTTCCAATGACCATAGGTTTGCATCAGGGTATCTAGAAATTTAATCAAGGGTCGCCTCAATCTTCACACTATTATGGATGAGTAAACTGCTCATGTTCAAAAGAAGGTACCTTGGTTTATATTAATTGCAGATAATATAGTGTTGGTGGATGAATTGAGGGATGGTGTGAATGCAAAACTTAAGAGATGGCGGGATAATAACGCAGCCAAGATCCGCGATCGGGTTGATAGATCAATCTCCCGAAGGATTGATCGAATCCAAGAGGATTCCAGCCACTAGAGCAACCTCACAAGAGGAGAAAACACCATAATTAAAGCGAAAACTCTCATAACTCATGATGGACCCAACCATCCAACCCAGCCCTTTGGGTGCAGCCTGTAATATCCTGAGTTACTTGGGCCTAGGATTAGTCTGGCCCAAGTAGTATTTTAGTTATAGCTTGACCCAAGTTATAATGGAAGTAGAAGTCTATGTTTCTTTGTAACTTAGCAAGCATCCCACGTGAGAGAGTTTGTAATGGAATAGAGTTACATGACAACTCTAACAGGAAGTCTGGGAGGAATAAGAATTCCCTCTTCCTTTTATATATATGGAGAACCAACGACCCCTTAATGATATATTCTATTCATTGGAGAAAAGTCTGAGAGCATTGTGGATTGCAATTTAGGAGAAGGAGAGGAAGGCTGCTGATGTCAAATTCGCATTCAAAGGCGACAATCGTCTATCAAAGGTGAGTGAATCTTCTTAATTACTCTTTAATGATGTCCCAGACGATTGATAATTTTGAGTTAAACCTATTAATTAGGGTGAATTCTATTTTTGTCAATAGAAGCATGTTATCTGGCTATTGGAATGATATGAATGATAGTAGAATGCAAATCCAGGGAAATCAATCAAATAGGAAATTGTTTGGTGGAATTCAGAAGCATGTCGTCAATAGCACAGAATGCAGTTTGGGGATTGTGGGACCCATCAGTGGTCCTGATTGGAGATCAGACCACACATCTATTAGAAGACCCTTGGTCGACCATGATGTAGTTGGACATCTGATATTTGAATCAGTGGGACCCACTGATAAATGTATTCAAAGAATCCCAGGCGTGAAAATTGCAGAAACTTCTGTACTGATCGTTTGTAGTTGTGGGACCCACTACATGGCCTAATCTGGAATCAAGGCCTCACATCCTACAGGGGACTCAAGGTCGACCCTTGTGATGATGGACATCTTGTACAGTGGGCCCCATCCATGATAAATTTGTTAACCATCAAAATTTCAGGCGTCAATGTACAGTTTTGGTCGACAGGGTTTGTGGGACCACTGAGCCTACTTGATCGTTGATCAACTCCCCACATCTTGAAGTGGGCCCATGGGCGACCTGCTTGATGATGGTCCCATGTGGAGCGGGCCCCATCTACCCCACCATCCAGGAAATCTCAAATTTATGAGGCGTGAGGGGTTATTTTGAGGTTATGACTTTACCAATAGAATTGTGGGGTACAAAAGAACTACTTGTTGATAGATCTGAATTATGTGTTGACATGTGGGACCCTGGACGACCTTGGAGGGCAAGTATAATCTTGCAATAGGACAGTGGGGGCCACTGTGTGTAGTTGTATTGAAATTACTTATGGGATTTTACTGTTATGAAACTCTTGAGTACTAATTCTGTGAGAATTCTGGATTTGGATTAATAATGGACAGGGTGGGTCACACTGACACCATCAACTACCAATTATGTCTAGATGGGGGTAATGATAAATCTAGATGGTGTTAGGTTGGGCCCATGCTGCTATATATGTGTGTTCAATTATATTATTTACTGTTCATGTCCTGGTTGTTATGTGGTTGTGAGATAATGTATAATGGATCCCTGAATTGGGATGTTGGACTTGTGTCAGGATGATAGATGGCTTTGGACCATGGTGGCCGTTATAGCGGCTGGTCCTTAAAGGACGTGAGGGGCCATTATGATGGCTGGTCCTTAGTGGACGTGTCTGATGAGACAGGGTCATTGTGACCGGTATACATGTATACGATAAGGCCTTTGAGGCGTGGTGATGTGCATGGGCACGGAATTGTATGTGAAAGAATCTTAATAATATTTGATTATTGATTTAGACCTGCTGAATTATGTGATGTTATATTTTATGTGATTTGTGTAATTAGGAATATTCATTCACCAGTAGTACTGATGTTGTGTTACCCCCTTCAGGTAATCATGCTGCGGGTGGGACATAACAAACCAACGTACAGAACTTGAAATAATAGAATGCTTGAGATTGTATATCATTCCTTTGGAGTACAAGCCTCAATATATAGAGTATTACATGCCTTAATCAAGGCTCAAGTTAGGAAACAAATCTAATTACATCAATTTCTATCTAAGTTAGGAAACCAATCTAATTAACAGAATATGTACAGCTGTGTTAATCTTGACCAAATCAAACCCACGTGGAGATAACCTGCTGGACTGGATCCTATGATGGGCCTTGGGCCTATGGAACCCTTTCTGGAAGGGTGCATAACCTAAAAACACACACTGAGCTGATTGGGCGGTGAGTTTTGTTCGCTCAGAAGGAGGCAAGTGCACAAAGCAAATAGAACCGAAGACATGAAGATCATCATAGGAGGGAGAAGTCTTGTACAATCGGTAATATGGGCTTTGATTCGCAATGGATGTTAATGGCATTCGGTTGATCAGATGAGCCGCCGTAGCCAGTGCCTCAACCCAAAAACGGGTAGGAACCGATGATTCCAGAAGAAGGGAACGAGTGACATCAAGGAGATGTCGATTTTTCCGTTCAGCGATTCCATTCTGCTGGGGAGTATAAGGACAAGTTTTTTGAGAAATAATGCCTTTGTTTTGCAAAAACCGTTGAAAATCTAAGGATACATATTCCCCGCCGGAATCAGATCGCAAGATTTTAATGCAAGTGGAAAAGTGATTCTCAACATAAGCGAGAAAAATTTTAAAAACATTAAAAACATCAGATTTTGAATGTAGAAAGTAGACCCATGTGAACCGACTGAAATCATCAATGAAAGTCACAAAATATTTATAGTGAGCATGGGAAAGGGCTGGAGCAATTCCCCATACATCACTATGAACTAAATCAAAACACTGAGTGGTATTGGAAGTGGAATGAGGAAACGGAAGAGTTTTGCTCTTTCCCATTTTACAAGTAGCACAATCAAGTGGCACACAAGAAGATAAACCAATAGATTTATTTAGTAAACCAGAATTTAACATCAGGGACAAAGCCTTGGAATTAGGATGTCCGAGTCTATTATGCCACAAGCGGCAATTATCTCTAAGAGAAAAACAAAACACATTATTGTCAAATTGAGTCCTAGAAAATTTAGAAAGATCAAGCGGAAACAAGCGTCCACACTTAGGCCCCCTCGCGATCTCCGTCCCTGTCATCTGGTCCTGCACAACACAACCAGAAGAAGAAAAAGAGATGTTACAGTTATTTTCAACAAGCTGCCCAACTGACAAAAGGTTTGAAGTTAGATTGGGACACAGATAAACATTTGTCAACGGAATGGGACCAGGGATGTCACCGACAGCAGTGATGGGGACATGGCTCCCGTTTGCAGTTTGTATTTGAAGATGGCCATTGTATTTTTGCACATGTGAGAGTGGGGCACGGGAAGATGTCATATGATTAGACGCCCCGGAATCAAGGAACCAAGTAGATGATAGAGGGGATGTACCTGATATACCAAATGCAGAAAGGGCATTGACAATCATTTGTTGGACCAATTCCGGAGTAAGAGAAGATGAGGGCCCAGGCTGTGAAGGTACAGATGTAGGAGCAGGCATAACTGAAGAAGCAACATAGGCATGTGGAGTCTGAGTCTGTAGAGTCTGATACTGCGGAGATGGACGTTGTGGGCGGCGGCGACATTCAGAGATGAGATGTCCTGACTTTTTACAGTACCGACAGACCTTCTGGTTGCATTGAGAGGCAAGATGTCCAAATTTCTGGCAGCTGTAGCATTGGGTTTTGCTCAAGTCACGAGGTGGAGGCTGAGAAGCTTTAAGTGCCGAAAGCGCGACTGAATAGGTCTCAGGTTTTGTTTGAGCAATATGAGCCGAGGTCGTAAGACGCTGTTCTTCGCGTAAGAGTTCATTCAAGCAGACATCCAATGAAGGTAAGGGCATCCGATTCATCAGGGCAGATCGGACACTGTCATATTCATTCCGCAGTTTCATCAAAAACTGATCTCTATGACTAGAGGCCTGAAGATCTTGGATCACTGTTAAAACATTGTCAGCCACACCCGCATACTTAATACTATCATATTCCGACCACAGTGTACGGAATCCTGAATAGTAGTCTTGCACATACAAGGTCCCTTGTGCATATTCAGCAATTTCACATTCAAGGTGAAATTGACGGGCAGAGTTGTCTTGATGGTATACTTGCTTCAAATACTCCCACATGGCTTTAGAGGTTGAGTAAGGCTTGAGATTCATTATCAAATGTGGCTCGACGGATCCCAGAATCCAAGATTTGATTTTGGCATCTTTAGTATGCCAAGATGATATTTTCTTTTCATCCTCAGTGGGTTTAGTGTCAGATCCAGAAATATAACCCCACAATTCCTTAGCCTCAAGGTATACTTGGAACTGAAATGACCAAGCAGGGTAATTCTTCCCAGTGAAACGAATCAAGGTAACTTCAGATTTTTCCATCTCAAGTTGATAGTGACCAATTAGTAAATAAAGAAGAAAACAGCAGCAAAGAGAACAGCAGCAATCAGAAAACAGCAGGGAACTTGTCCTCGCTAGCAACAAACAAGAACAGTATGTAGGAAAACACAATCCAACCAAAACACATTAATAGTGCACAAAAAGAGTCCCAGACGACCCTGTTTAGTGGCTGAAGATCCACTACGTGGGGCCCACTTATGGTCTGGCCAAAGATCAGAGAACTGATATGAGTAAGCCTTATATTCTGTCTTCTACTGAAACAAGATTGATCTGAATCTACTAAAGATCCAAGATTCTGAACGGTCTTGATGAAAACAAATTGAATTTCTGAAGAAACTTAAGGAGTAGTAAAACACCAACCTGGAGTCTCTAAAAAATTGTGGAAAAATCACCAAAAGTCTTAGAAATACCAGGCGACCAGAGTGGGATGGATTTCTGAAGTTGATCTGATGATCAGGGGTGGGCCACCAAGAGGATGCTTCTGACGCAGAATGAAGATATCGCTGGAATGGAGATGTCGCTGGAATTTCTTGAAATAGATCCTAGATCTATTTTCTGTACGAGAGAGACTTATTCTCTCTATCCCTCTTGCCTTAATGTTGAGGAAGATGTCTATTGATCAGATTGCCTTGAAACCTGGGTGCTCTGATACCATAACAAACCAACGTACAGAACTTGAAATAATAGAATGCTTGAGATTGTATATCATTCCTTTGGAGTACATGCCTCAATATATAGAGTATTACATGCCTTAATCAAGGCTCAAGTTAGGAAACAAATCTAATTACATCAATTTCTATCTAAGTTAGGAAACCAATCTAATTAACAGAATATGTACAGCTGTGTTAATCTTGACCAAATCAAACCCACGTGGAGATAACCTGCTGGACTGGATCCTATGATGGGCCTTGGGCCTATTTAACAGGACAGAGCGGAACGATGTTCAGCACGTAGATTTCAACATGCGTGGCTGACAAGAGAGAACGAGAAAAGATAATTTAGTGGATAAGGGGATAGCCCTTGCTTAGGAAATCTATTTAATGTTTTAGTACATTATTAATGCAGACAGAACATATTAAAGTATGAGTATTTATAACTCTTTGATTAAATGAAATTATTATTTGATTTAAATGCCAAATGCTTATGAGAATTATTTGATGAATATATGGTAAATATCACCGAGTTATCACGATCCAGAGATCTGACAGGGCCCCGGAATTTGGGTCATGACACAGCCCACATGCCCAAATTGGCTGAGAAGCTACTGTGGATACTATTTTTATCCTAGGATTATTTGATTAGGAATTGTTTCTAATTTTATTGTTAATTAGGACTAGTAGCTTTCCTTAATAGCAAGAATATTGCTCTTATATATAGAAGAGCCTTTCATTGTATTTATACATGCTTATTATCAATTAATCTTTTGAGGTATGAGAGTTTTCTCTTCAATTATGGTGTTTTCTCCTCTTGTGAGGTTGCCCTAGTGGTTGGAATCCTCTTGGATTCGATCAATCCTTTGGGAGATGAGAATTGATGTAGTATGGATGATTAAAAGAGCCCTGGGCCCACATGATGGACCCAACCATCCAACCCAGCCCTTTGGGTGCAGCCCACTGGCCCAAATTGGCTGATAACCTACTGTGGATACTATTTTTATCCTAGGATTATTTGATTAGGAATTGTTTCTGATTTTATTGTTAATTAGGACTAGTAGCTTTCCTTAATAGCAAGAATATTGCTCTTACATATAGAAGAGCCTTTCATTGTATTTAGACATGCTTATTATCAATTAATCTTTTGAGGTATAAGAGTTTTCTCTTCAATTATGGTGTTTTCTCCTCTTGTGAGGTTGCCCTAGTGGTTGGAATCCTCTTGGATTCGATCAATCCTTTGGGAGATGAGAATTGATGTAGTATGGATGATTAAAAGTGTTAAGTAGTTGTTTGTGCAGTTTCCTATCACCAATTGGTTTTGGGATTACTGGCTAGCAACTTTGACATGGTATCAGAGCCTGAGGTCTCGAGTTCGAAACCACGCAGGGCAGAAATGCCCCATGCCGCGTTGTGTGTTTGTGCGGGCGCAAAATGTGCAGGGCAAAAAGGCCCCATGCCGCGTTATAGTCTTGTGCGGGCGTGTGCTTCGGATCCGGGTGGTATCCCACCTGAGGGGGGGTGTTAAGTAGTTGTTTGTGCAGTTTCCTATCACCAATTGGTTTTGGGATTACTGGCTAGCAACTTTGACAAGAAGAGCCATGGGCCCACATGATGGACCCAACCATCCAACCCAGCCCTTTGGGTGCAGCCCACTGGCCCAAATTGGCTGATAAGCTACTGTGGATACTATTTCTATCCTAGGATTATTTGATTAGGAATTGTTTCTAATTTTATTGTTAATTAGGATTAGTAGTTTTCCTTAATATGCAAGAATAATGCTCTTATATATAGAAGAGCATTTCATTGTATTTAGACATGCTTATTATCAATTTCTACTTATTTTATTTTTTTGGGTTTGTGGTATGATAGGTTGTTGGGAGTGGGATTTGGGTTCTGTGGGTTTTCTATTGAGGGGGATTGGGTTTTGGCAGAGATGGGAGTTGACGAAGTTGGGTTTGGATTAGGGAACCGGGATCTGGGGTAATGGGTGTTTGGAAATTTGGGGCTGTGGGTTAGGTTTTGAAATCGGTAGAGGCAACAATGAATTTCTGGGATTGGAGGAGGGGGCACGGATGGGTTCGAAGGTAGGGGCTTTGTTTTTTGTTTTTTTTTTTTTTGGCAGGGGGTTGGATGCCTGGTCGGGGTTGCACTGTTGCAGGAAAGGCAAAGGGATGGTGGTGGGTGGAAGGAAGATGACGTGAAATATGCAGGGGATAGAATCCAGAAGGGACAGTTGTCCTCTTGGGCGATCGCTCTTCAGCTCTGATACCGATTGACGCAGCCAAGATCTTCGATTGGGTTGATAGATCAATCTCCCGAAGGATTGATCGAATCCAAGAGGATTTCAGCCACTAGGACAACCTCACAAGAGGAGAAAACACCATAATTGAAGAGAAAAATTTGATACCTCAAAAGATTAATTGATAATAAGCATGTCTAAATACAATGGAAGGCTCTTCTATATATAAGAGCAATATTCTTGCTATTAAGGAAAGCTACTAGTCCTAATTAACAATAAAATTAGAAACAATTCCTAATCAAATAATCCTAGGATAAAAATAGTATCCACAGTAGCTTCTCAGCCAATTTGGGCATGTGAGCTGCACCCCAAGGGCTGGGTTGGATGGTTGGGTCCATCATGTGGGCTCAGGGCTCTTTTAATCCTTCGTACTGCATCAGATAATAATTGTTATCTTTATCCTATTTTTTTCTCTCCTTTTTATTATACTATGATGATTTATTTGATTGTGTAACTATGTGGGGACCACTATTTGGTTTGATAAAAAGCCTTGTCTTTTAACGTGAGTCTTTTAGTTGTTAGAATGATGGGACCCGTGAATGACATTAGATGACTTTTAATACACTAGATGGGACCTAACCTGTGATAGACCCCTAAAGCCATAAGGAGACCTGTACATGTCTCCTAGAAGAATTGTCTCACGATTTGGGAAGAAGAGTTTTACTCAAAATAAGAAGTCGATGGAGAAAGGGGGAGAAACAAGGCTATATATAGACGATGTTGGAAGTAGGTGGGCCTTCAAGAAGGGATTTCAAAAACTTTGACCCTCTTAATGCAGGGATCAGACGCCCAAAAGGCCCTCGACTCTTGATTCTGCAAAATCCCTTTTGCAGACACAATCTTCTAAACCTTGTGATCTCCCACGCTATGACCTAATTGAAGAGAACTTCTCAAAGAGAATGGTGGGATCTTAGTTGAGAAGAAAACCCTAAATGCACTCAAACCAGAGAAGCCAGAGGAGAAAAGAGAGATAGCACTCTGGACGTCCAATGAATGTATGGGACGTCCAGCCCTAGTATATTTATAATATTTAGAACTTCTTCTCTGAGTTCTCTTAGAAGTCTCACTTCTATTTCTCTTATGAGTTATACGCACTTCTCTCTTACTACTACTCTTTCTATTATGAGTATTGTTTGATTATAACTCTACTTCTTAGGGCTAGCAAGGGGACCACTAGGGTTTCCTTAGATCTAGCTCCAGTTGAAGCATCTAGACCCCACATCTCATGTGAATTCCGGTCCCACGGTTAATTGCAAATAACTCCACTATATAAATGCAATTGCACTCCAGTCCTAGGAATTTTACAAGACCCTAATCTTTCCAATTACTCCAAGCAGGCCCCTCCATCAATTATATCCATGGATCCATTGGAATTAAATTGTCTAACCAAATTGGGTCCACCTCTTACTATCCTTGTGACCCGATTAATCACACTGATCATCGATACCATCTAATTAACTCTTAATCAGAACGGGTGCGCACTTATCGACAATAAATTCCATTAATCAGCACAAGAGGATATTTTTGTTTTAAAGGACAGATTTCATCTTGAGAATATATGTTCCCACAGTCCCACCACCATCGACTCAAGATACCGAGGTGTTGACCTACAGTTCTCCTCACTCATTGGTATGTTCAAAGTAAGTGCATAGCAGAAATTTGAGTCCATTAATCTCTCAGGATTGAGAGCCTATTGCTTGGAAATACATTCCTTAATTAGAAACAGTGTTTTGCATAAGGTGTTACTCATGATCCTTCAGTACATCCAATGCACTAGCACAACAATCCAGAGTCTTCCACTTTGATGGTCGAGACAAACCATACTATCTCATAGTAATTGCAGTACTACAACCTTTTCAGATGAGATGGCTAGTCTCATCACTGGTTGTGAAATGCTTCAAGTAGAAGAGTTGCAATCTATGTCTCCTATATGCGAATCTCATCCGCATACATGGATCACATTTACTATACTTAAGGGCTCATGTTCATCTCATGAACAATCATGTCATTTTGTATTAATTATGGATAAATTAATTCTCATTCATCTCATGAATAAAAGCAAGAATTTATAAATCAATTAAGATAATAAATGAATTTATTTACATCATACATTGGATTGAGGACATATAATCTAACAGAAGACGCATGGAGAGAACCCATATCACATCTCTCTTGCTCACAGTGGTGGACCCACATTAGTTGTATCTGGGGCGGCCGCCCCAAGTCAAATTTGAAAAGCCTTTTAAAGTTCTATTGGGCTACTGGCCCACGCCCCACATGAACAGAGGCCCACGTCCCATATGATTTAAGGCCAATTTAAGTCCATCGCCCCATATCAGGCCTCGGCCAACCCCTTCTGGCTTCTTGGCTTCTTCCTTCGAGTGCATCGCTTCTCTTCGGATGCTTGTGAGGCTGACTGTGACAATCGTTCCTCGTTCGGCTTCAGGTAAATCTATCCCCTTCTCTCTCTGTCGCCTCTCTCCCCCTCACTCTCCCTCTGCGTTTTTCTCTATGGACTCTCTTTCTCTCTCTGTGACTATGTCATTGTCGCCTCTCTCTCCCCCTCCCCCTTCTCTCCCTATCTTCTATGATTAATGATTCCATTCATTATTTTAGGCATTGCATAGAGAAGTTAGGGTTCTGTTTTTTTTTTTTTTTAATTTATGTTTGATGGCTCTCTTTATTACATTACTTGATTTTGGGTTTTTTTTTTTATCTTGTGTTCTTATGTGATAGGAAAAGTTAGGATTTTTATTTGGTTTTTTTCAATTATTAGGATTTTTATTTGGTTTTTTCCAATTACTGTTTGGAAGGGTGTGTTTGGATGCCACCCTATTTAGATGGCCGAATAACGGGTGGAAATGGGGGACCGCATTCATGTGGTGGACCCTTTTTCCCATTCTGCGCGGGCGAATCAGATATCGTGAACATTTGAAGTGTTCTTTCCACTAGTTTTATGGGAACATTTGAATTCACCCTAAGCCTTTTGTTGTGTGGGTGATCCATGGATTATATTGTGGAATAGAAGAGTGAAACATAAGAGCAGGGGGTGGAATTAGATGGATAGACTATGATCTTTATGCTTCTACAGTCCAGTTAGGGTTATGTTGCTTTAGGGCTTTTTATTTATGGTTCTCTTTATTACATTACTTGATTTTAGGGTTTTTTTTTTTGGATCTTGTGTTCTTGTTTAATCTATGAATGAGTGAGATTTGTGAATCATGGATAAGGGTTGGGCAATATTATTTGGCTTCATTTATATTTCTTGTTTGATTGGAGTTGGTGTCTTCCCATAAGTAGTAGTGTTGTGATTATCATTCAGCAATTAGTATTTGTTCATTTGAAATTGCATCAGGCCTAATGCCGAACCCTAATGCTGAACCCCGTTGTGATCATCATCATTATTTTGTGTTTTGATTGATTACATGACTTGCTCGCAACCTCGTGGTTGAGGGACACTAGCATCTTCCAACTGTGCTACATTTCAAAATTTTATTATTCTCATTACTATCATTGATGGACCATTTATGCTTTGTTTTTGTGTGGATGCACATAGAGATATTTTCAAACTGCAACCTGTGTGGGTGCCAATAATGGTCTTGGTATGGAGCAGAGGTGTGCTAATAATGGTCCTCATTATTATATCATCCTAACCCTTAATTATGGGCCTCAAAAGTTTAACAATTTTCAACCCTTTTGTGGGTCTTTTTTAGATGTGGAGAAAAATGAACAGAGTTGAACCATGGACAGTTTATGTGAAAAAATTCTAGCAAAAGTTTAGCCCCACCTAAACAAAAATCCTGGGTCCGCCACCGCTTGCTCATATCACTCTCCAAAAGTCCAACTCTAGGAGGAACTTAGAGAAGAACCAAATCAGCAACTAGAGCCTAGCAAGGTGAGTAGCCTTTCAAAATCTATTTGCGTGTATCCTTCCTGTTGATGTTTTTCTACTTGTGCATGATATAGTCCCTCTTTGTTGATAGTTAGTTGAATGTTATTTGGTGAATAGGTGTTTAAATCTTGATTTTAAGTTTAGATCTTGTGCTTTTAAATTTTCCAATCCTGATTATAGGCAGAAGAAGTTGGATTGATTGACATCTTACACGAATTATTGACTACTACAGTGTCAGATCCCAATTGTCGACATTTAGTTGGGGGAAAGAAAGCTTGGAATCTCTACTAATGGCCCTAGAATTCATACCAATGTATTTTTCACTGTTGCTAGTACTACTAGGATGCTATCACTACTCAAATCCACCAAAAATTGGTGAAGAATAAAATCTGTAACTGGAAATCTCAGAATACAGGTCGTCTAGAACTGGTTTGATGTTTTGGACTATGGGGCCCGGGCGGGCCACCTGAAGACAAATCTGCACCATGGATCTAGTAGTAGACCCATGGGTGACCATAGACGTACTGGACCCATATGGAGAGGGCCCCGTTTGGCCCACCATCCAGTGACCTTAAATCTAGCATGTGTTAGACCTATTCAGGGGAGTGTCAGGACTGTTGAATACATGCATATGAGGATTGATATCTATATACTTCTTAAAGACCTGATTTTTTTTCTATTTTCAACTTCAGTCCCTATCTTTACTACTTGAGTTTTATTAGTACCTGAGAAAAAGTGCAATTTAGCCCCTGATAATTACTACTTTTCACAATTGAAACATTATGCACTATTCACTTGAGTTCCAAAATTTCGTAAAATTGCAAATAAGGACTTGTTTTTCCTTATTATTAGATCCGAAACCATTTTAAGTAGTTTTTTAGTTCCTGACATTTCTGAAATTACAAGGGCCGTTCAATCATTGTTGATATATTTATTGTTGGAGTTGTTCTCTTTATTTCGTAACTTCGGGATATTGCATTTAGGACCCTCTTACTTGAGTAATTATGATTTGAAACATATTGTGGATTATGAAACATGTTATGTACCATTGTTATTTGGGGATTTCACCTGTGTAATTGTTACAATTAATTTGGTAATTGAATATGTCCCTCAAACCTATAAGAGGTTAGTTATGTGATTGCCCTTACACAATTGGATACCAATAATGAAACAGTCCAGGGCATAACAAAATCCAGGATTTGTCTTAGGGGCTGATCTCGAACTACCTTGACATAGGTGTTGGAGAATGGTAAAGAACTTTGTTCGAGTATAAATCGTGTTTATATGATTTTCAGGAATAAAATGTTTGTTAACCAGGACCAACCCATTAGACTTCTCCTAGACCACTAGTACCTACTAAGGCCATGGCATAGATGTTATTCCCTGACTCACAGGTCAGATATACCCGACTCCCCGACTCCTAGGTCAGATATGTTATTCCCTGACTCATAAGTCAGATGTATTTCCTGACTCCCAAGTCAGTTTATGTTAATCACCTGACTACAGGTCAGCTATTTTTACTGACAGTAGGTCGGCCCTTTGTACATGATATGAGGCATCCATGAGGTATTTGGGGGTGGCGTTGTCAAGTCGTTAGGGGATTGTCTGGAAGTTAGTTTTAGGAAACCTTAACTGGACTTCAATAAATGCATTCTAGTTACTATTGCAGCATTATTATTCCTGTTTAACCTGAAATTGCACACCCATGTAGATTAGAGTTCTAATCACTAAGTTTCACTGATTGTTATTTTGCTGCTCCAATCCAGGTAACCAGGACTTTGAAGGTAAGGGTTATCATGATGATCAAGGGATAGGCCGCGTCATGCGTTCCTGAGCGACGGATTCACATAGAAGAGAAAAGATGAAGGACTTCATTATTTTAATTAGTTGATTCATTCAAACTACAAAGACTATTTTTGGAAATTATGTAGTTTATTTCTTCTGGGCGATCCTTTCTTATACCCACTATGAGCCTCTCACTCAATCTTATGCAAACAAACACAAACCACCAGAGACTGGGAAAGCATAGACAAGAAACTCACTCGCACATGCCTTGGAGAGTAAGGTTACTTGGTCAAACATTATTATACAATTATGAGTAGATTTCCTAAACCAACCCCAAATCGATGCAAGGCTAAGAAAGAACAAGAAGAAAAGGAACATGACAATGGAGTGAGGGAGCATGATAGAAAGAAAATTCACTCCCTGTGCCTTGGAAAGTAAGGTAATTTGGTCTTATGGTTTATGAGTGGGAAAGTGGATGAAAGAAATCTCACTGCAAAACATATGCACCTTGGAAAGTGAGGTAATTTGCTCATATATATTATTTTATAGTATATGAATAAAACTATGAAGCCAACCGAAGAAGATGACGATGATGTATACATTAACGGATGGAGCAAATTGGAATTTGAGAAAAGGTCGGTTGGAGAAAAATGATTTGTTAACCCATTATAAGTCAAACTTATATGTACAAGTTCACGATGATAAAAGAAAACTTGTGGTGCTTGATATACTAGAATGGATATGATAAAACAAAAGTTTGGATATTATGGGATATTTTTTAACCATCTATCAAATTGTGATTCTTATATTCAAACTCCTGACAATTTCCACATATTCTTGCCATACGGGATTCAGGAAACACCACAGAAAGGTCACACTAAAAATCTTTGTAAATACAAATACATCTGCTATATCTGTCATGCGAGGAATACAAATGAATAATCCTTCTTTCAAGAAAAAGGGGTCTTAAGGTTAAAGACCTTTGGGTATGGGGTTTACATCATATTTTCTTAGCATCATCACGTACTTCTGAAATAGATCATTAACTCACGAACACATCAAAGTAAGAAAAGAATTAATAATCCCCATATGCTATTACTCAATACCAGGGAGGATCATATATTAGTATTACACACTATTAAATGTCTTTTCCTTTTTTAGGTCAAACAAGTAATCACCTTAGTTGAATTTCTATGACCTCTAGGGGAAGGATTTCACCCCAGGAGAAAGCTACATATCAACTTAGCCCCTTTAACATCATAGCCCCTTGCACATTGTGTACTTAAGTAAATAAGTACCTTTTCTCGTAGAACACTTTTCATGAACTTTTCTTTCTCACTAGTGGGCAACGACGCAGGCCAACCGATCTGCACATAAAATAATCAAAAACAACTATGTAATTCAAATATCATTGATACAAATACCAATGCAGTTTTCTCGTTGAAATCATTGCTGGAAAAAGTACATCAGGGATAACAAAGACATGGTATGCATTAGTATTTGAGACATGGTGTCACTTGACAGACACATTGTGTGGAGTATGGATACACGGTACCCAACTGAGGGTCAAACCATAGAAGGATTTTAATGGAGAGGGGTAGCTAGCAAAATTCTAATGTTGGGTCACTTACCTAGTAAAAATTTTTCAAGTAGGTATATTTAGTGCAAAGATAAACCTTTCTCGTAATGGTAACAACTAACTTCATTGGGAATCACACCCCTGCCAGGGATCGATCCCTGGAAGGGTGCTTTACCCCCTCCTCTCCTGGCACTGGGCCAACTCATAAAATAATAAAATAATAAAAACCAAATAACTTCATTAAAAAAACGGTACATCAAAAATAAGAAAGAAAAAAAAAAAAAAAAAGAACCTCACCAAAAATCAGGAGCGAAAAGGCTACAAGTTAATATAATTAAACGCAGGATATCTTCTTTATGAGCCTTAATTGCTATCTCTGTTAACAACCGGTAACACCAAAAGCTCGAGCTGTTAGTGAACGGCATAACAATTATATCAACACCCCCTCTCGAACGGGAAGCCGTTCGAATTCGAAACCCAACAAACAGACGGAACAGACAGACCCGATAGACAGATGGAGGTAACATGCCTCCCAGGGGTTTCGAACTCGTGACCTTTAGCTCTGATACCATGTTAACAACCGGTAACACCAAAAGCTCGAGCTGTTAGTGAACGGCATAACAATTATATCAACAATCTCCTCTTAGAACTTTGATTCTGGAAATTTCTTTAATTCTTTTCAGCCGAATGGAGCATATAGCTGCAAGAAGAACATCCCCCTTAATAAGCAGCTGCGCTTAGTTGGGAACCTGAAACTCCATTGATCCAACAAATTCTTGGTAGAAATTGGCAAAATCATTGAACCCCAAAAAGACAAGAAATACTCCCAAAACCTTCTTTGAAAAGGACAATAAATAAAAAGGTGAGACACATCTTGATCCTTTCCCTGTTAAAGGCATAAAATTAAACCTTCTCTAGAAACACCCTACGCTTCCTTGTATGAAGACTGTAGTCATAAGAATCTTATATAAAGCAACCATCTAGCATGAAGCTAAAACTCTAAAGGGATCCTTTATTTCCAACAAATAAATTACAACAATTGAAGCATTCACCTGGCCAACCAGCTTACTATAAAAGATTTGACAGAACATACAATTAGTAGCCACCCAAATATAACAGCCATAACCCTCAGACAGTACAAAAGCATCCCGAATCATAGTCAAGAGCCAAATAGACTGAGAACCTGCCACACAATCAGAACAACTGAGTCAACACCCACCATTCCCATAGCTTTATTCATATACTCGGCCACCTTAGCCAACGGATCGCTTGCCACTCGGAGAAGAGATGGAACCAAATGTGCAAGTGGTACATCACAGCAGCACATGTCAATCAAGAATCTGATGACACAAACTCAAAAAAGAGAAATATTGGATTGTAATCTTGTATCTTGGTTTGAGATTTCAATTTATTATATTGACATTACATGCCTTGTTTAGGCTATAAATCAGTAATCAAAATCTAATTTACACACGGTTATGACCTGTACAATCTTTGACTATATCCTACATATATTACAGCTGGGCTGGATATAATTGGGCCTGGATTTGTGCAATAAGAGAGCTGAACTGGGCTTCTTGACATCCCCCCTCAAATTGATGCTATTCAATCAACAAGCAACAATTTGCCAACCAAGAACTGATGATGTAGTCTTAGTAGGCCCTTGGTAAAAATGTCTGCAACTTGAAGTCCGGATGATATATGTGGAAGGCTAATGGTGTCATTTTTAAATTCATCCCTGATATAATGACAATCGACCTCAATATGCTTTGTACGCTCATGAAAAACAGGATTTGAGGTAATCCGAATGGCACTAGTATTATCAGCATAAAGGGGTGTTGGAGAGGTTTGAGGAAAGCCAAGCTCAGAAAGCAATCCACGAAGCCAGACGATTTCTGAAGAGGCGGCAGACATAGCACGATATTCAGCTTCAGTGGAGGATTTGGACACTTTATCCTGTTTTTTACATTTCCAAAAGAGCAATGAGTCTCCTAAGAACATGCACCATCCTATCGTTGATCTCCTGGTATCCGAACAACCAGCCCAATCGGCATCAGAGTATGCTGTAAGAGATAGTGTGTTGCCAACGGGAAAGAACAAACCACGAGTCGGAGTGCCAAGAATGTAACAAATGATGCGCCGGACAGCAGTTAGATGTAACTGACGTGGTTGCGTCATAAACTGGCTAACAAGGTTGACAGCATAAGAAATATCAGGCCGGGTAATTGTGAGATATACCAAGTTGCCTACTAATTTGCGACATAAGGTGGCATCCGAAAGGAGATCGCTCGTCTCCTGAGACAATTTAACATTGACTTCAAGAGGAGTATCAACCGGGGTAGAGTTCTGTAGACCGGCCATCTCAATGAGGTCCAATGCATATTTATGCTGATCAAGAATTATGCCTTTTTCTGAGTGATGAACTTCCAAACCCAAGAAATAGGTAAAGGGACCTAAGTCCTTCATATGGAATGATTCATTAAGTCAGGCTTGAAGCTGGCGAATCATGGATGAATCAGTTCCAGATATGATGATATCATCCACATAGACAAGTAATACAGTAATCCCAGCTGATGTGCGATGAAGAAAGAGAGAAGGGTCAGATGGACTCTGTTGAAAACGAAGTAGAAGAAGGGTATCGCGAAATTTTTCGAACCAGGCTCTAGGTGCTTGTTTGAGACCATAGAGGGATCGACGTAAGTGAGCAACTTCATCGCTGGAAGAACTCGAAATGCCAGGTGGGAGTTTCATATAGACTTCCTCTTTTAGATCCCCATGCAGAAAGGCATTCTTGACATCGAACTGATAAATAGGCCAGGATTGTGAAGCTCCAATTGCTAGCACCATGCGAACTGTAGTCATTTTTGCAACCGGAGCAAATGTCTCATCATAGTCAATACCATATTCTTGGCAATTACCAAGTGCGACGAGGCGCGCCTTATGACGATCCAACGAGCCATCCGGTTTAAGTTTGATGGAAAAAACCCATTTACAGCCAATGGGTTTTACATGAGATGGGCAGGACACAATATCCCATGTGTGATTTGCTTGAAGAGCATCTAACTCTTCCTGCATAGCTTTCTTCCAACAGTCATGTTTTACTGCCTGCGAATACGAGTTAGGAATAGTAACAGTAGATAAGGCAGCAAGTAAAGAAGTGTGAGTGAAGCCATATCTATCTGGGGCACGAATGTGGCGAGTGGATCGCCTAAGGTGAATCGATGTTGGAGCAGGAGCAGGAGCAGAAGAAGGATCGGGTTCTGGTGGCGGATCAAGCGGTGGGGAATGATCCGTAAGGGATTGTAGTTGTGGAACATCTTTGTGACGACGCCTTTCATAGACGATGAGAGGTGGAGCAACATCATCAGTAAAATTGGGTAAGAGGGAGACAGAGGGAAAGGAATCTTTGTGATTTGAAAATAAAATTTTATTTTCCAAAAAAATTACATTCCGAGAAACTCGGATGCGATGAATGACTGGATCATAACAAAGAAAACCCTTTTGGTGAGAGGCATAGCCCAGAAAAGCACACTTCGCAGATTGGGATGTCAGCTTTGTCCGTTCAGTCGGAGGAAGATGAACAAAGCACACACAACCAAAGGTGCGTAAATGAGTGTATGTTGGCTGTGTGTTGAAAAGTCTATAATATGGAGATTGATAAGATAGCATCGGTGATGAGAGATGATTGATTAAGTGAACTGCAGTAGCTAATGCTTCTGGCCAAAACTTAGCGGGAACTGATGATTCTAAAAGAAGGGAACGAACGGTATCAAGAAGATGCCGGTTTTTCCGTTCGGCAGCTCCATTCTGTTGAGGAGTATATGGACATGATCTCTGGGATAAAATCCCTTTGGTTTGCAAGAAATTTTGAAACTGTTGGGACATATACTCCCCCCCTGAATCAGAGCGAAGAATCTTGATACTTTTAGAAAACTGATTCTCAACATAAGCAAGAAATTTTTTGAAAACATCAAAGACTTCCGATTTGGAATGCAAGAAATACACCCATGTGAACCGACTATGATCGTCTATAAATGTGACAAAATATTTGTAGTGAGTATGAGAAATTACGGGAGTAATTCCCCATACATCACTATGAATAATGTCAAAACATGCAGAAGCCACAGAATGATGCATAGGAAAAGGAAGTATCTTACTTTTACCAAGTTTGCAAGCTTCACAATCAATAGAATGAAAGGTGACTTTATTATGATGAATGATCCCATTATTCAACATGAAAGATAACATCTTAGTGTGAGGATGGCCTAATCTGTTATGCCAGAGCCTCCAAACATCCTGAGAAGATAAACTAGAGAAAGCAAAAACATTTTTATTAGGAGAGGGAGAAGACAGGTGAATAGGAAAAAGACGACCACATTTAGGCCCCTTCGCGATCACTCTCCCCGACGCTTGATCCTGCACAACACAACCAGAGCGAGAAAAATGGACCTTACAATCATCATCAACAAGTTGTCCCACAGAGATAAGATTGGTGGTTAAAGATGGAGAAACAAAAACATGTTTCAGAGGCATAGAATTTGAAGCATCACCAACAGCAACAATGGGAAGATGTTCACCATCCGTAGTATGAATTTGGAGATCACCGGTATACTTTTGAATATTAGAAAGATGAGCGGGAGATGAAGTCATATGATTGGAAGCACCGGAATCAAAATACCAAGGAGTGGATGCAAGTGGATGATTACCTGAAATTTTAAGAGCTGAAAAAGCATTAATGATCATTTGTTGGATAGCCTCAGGAGTGATCGAAGGAGGGGGGCTAGAAGCAGGTGGTTGGGAAGACATGACTGGTGGAGAAGCAGCAGCATCGGAAGAGGCAGTTGCAGTGGTAGTATGATAGGCTCGCGAAGTGCGATTTTGTGGCCTCTTTCTGCATTCAGCAATAACATGCCCATTGCCTTTGCAGTAATTGCAAAATTTCTGTTTGCACTGTGATGCATAATGACCAAACGACTTGCAACCATTGCACTGAACTTTGCTTAAGTCACGTTCCTGCGAATTTCCTTTAGCAGCATAGGCCACCTGATCTAAAGAGTGGCTATTAGTAACATAAGCAACCTCGAGAGGAGTGGAGACATGCTGTTTCAATGCATGTTGAGTTATTTGGCTCTGTTCTTCACGCAGAAGTTCATTAAGACATTCATCTAAGGAAGGAGAAGGGACCCTGCTCATAAGACTAGAACGGACAGCTTCATATTCCGGCCGTAATTTCATAAGAAACTGGTCGCGATGACTGATGTCCTGTAGTTGCTGAATCTCTAAAAGAGTTGTATCAGACACTTTAGCATATTTTATTTCATCATATTCAGCCCATAAATTCAGAAAACTGGAGTAATAATCTTGAATGGAAGAGGTGCCTTGAGAATATTGAGCAATCTCAAGCTCAAGTTGATACTGACGGGCAGAGTTCCCCTGATGATAAGACTTTCTTCAGGTACTCCCACATGCCCTTGGAAGTTTTGTATGGTTTGAGATTGAGTATGTACTGAGGTTCCACAGATCCAAGTATCCAGGTTTTGATTTTGGCATCTTTAGTCCAAGATAAAAAAAATTTTGTCATCATCTTGGGGCTTCGGATCTGTTCCAGATATATGTCCCCACATTTCCTTGCCTTCCAAGTAAACTTGAAAATGGAAAGACCATGAGGTATAATTTTTCCCATTGAACTTAATTAGTGTAAGTTTAGATTTCTCCATTAGACTCATTGGATTAAGACAGATCCACAATAAATAATCTAAACAAGGGAAACAAGAGGCTGTACATATAAATCTAGCAAGAGAAATATCAGCAGCAGAGCCAAAAAAATCCACAATACAGTTCAGAACAGTGAAGAGGTCGAAGCACGCAAAGAACAGTGCAGAAAACCCAAAACGAGCCTTGTCGTTAGTGGAAGAATTTCCACGAGGGCCCCACCAGATGATCTATGGACAGATCAGAGGCTGGGGATGGAAGGGTAGATGATTTTCGCAACTACTGGAAGAAGTCCCACTCAAAACGGATCAAAATCCACAATTTTCAACGGCTGCAATGAAAACTTTGGGACAAAACTGAAATACCAAAAAAAATGGTAGATGGCCTACCTCTGATGAGCCAAAATTGCTGGAAAAATCACCATAAATAAGAGGAATACCAGGCGACCCTGATTGGCTTATTCTGTTGTTGCCGTGAGATCGATCTCAGCTGGGCCACGTTTGATTTAAAATGATCGGAGATGATCAGCAATGATCAGACTGATGAGAGAGTTCTGCGAGGGCTTCCAGAGATGGAAGATGAACTAGGAGGGATCTATGGACCCCTATATCTTGAAGAGAATGAAACACCAGACCATACAAGACCATACGATTGTTGTCGAAGATGGCTCTGATACCATGACACAAACTCAAAAGAGAGAAATATTGGATTGCAATCTTGTATCTTGGTTTGAGATTTCAATTCATTATATTGACATTACATGCCTTGTTTAGGCTATAAATCAGTAATCAAAATCTAATTTACACACGGTTATGACCTGTACAATCTTTGACTATATCCTACATATATTACAGCTGGGCTGGATATAATTGGGCCTGGATTTGTGCAATAAGAGAGCTGAACTGGGCTTCTTGACATCTGATACAGCTCCCATTCTGAACCTTATAACTGATCGAGACATAAATGTTAATCTAAATGAAGAAACTACCCTTCAAGCCAAAAAGTTTAACAATTTTTCAAAAAATACCACCGATCCACCATCATTACATCATGAGCAAAGATATATCTCCGTAAACCATGATCCAAGCCCAACCACCAGCTCGATTTTCCTAGCATGGTGATGCTAACATCCGAATTTGAGTGTGCCTATTGTCTAGTGCTCCAAACAAACTAGTTCCACATCATCCATGGAAAAACCCTCTGAATCTTCTTAAAGTGTTTGCTTCCTCATAGTAGGACACTTAAAAGGTTACAAATAGTAAAATGGGAACTCACTAAAGGAGATTTTACTAATTCCACCAAAAGAAAGATAACTCTTCCATGATAGTTTCTTCTCAAACTACTCAAGCACTGGATCCCCAAGTGACACAGGGGAGGGGAGGGAGAATAGCCAATGGTAATCTCAAAGCCTAGAGATCCATGGGATCCAAAATGTCTTAGTCTCACACCACATACACAACTTAGAGAAAAACTCAAAAGAGATTTTATTAATCAATGCATAACTGAATGAGAGGAATTACATCTCTTTATAAAGACTCTAACTCTAATCTATTATTGGAAAAAATTCTAATTAAAATAAACACTAAATCAAATAAGATAAAACTTTCTAATTAATCTCATAACTATCCCTAAAATTTAGCTACTCATTATTTAAATAAATGGAAAAACAGGAAAAAAGCCTAGGCTTGCACGATCTTGAGATTTTAATCTCTTTAATGGGCTTCAATGGGCTGGTTGATCATGGATTTGTCCTGCATCAATTCTCATCCTCTTGGAGAGAACTCGTCCTCAAGTTCGATAAATGTCCGCTTGGGCCGAATATCAAACGCACAAACTTTCGATTCTCATGTGGATCTTCAAACTCTAAATATGGTTTGTAAGCTTCACTTAATCTATTGCTCCACAAAAATTTCAGATATTGCCTCTTTTGATGGTCGGATTTTGCATGGATGCATGCTCGAACAAATTGATGCTTCAATTTCTGAATTTGTGCCATTTGCACACAATCTTCGAGTACCCATTGTCGATTTCGAAAGATACAGTCAGTGTGTGGGACTTCAATGACCTGTTCTTATTTTGAAATTACTTCAACGGTGCGATTATCTTCTAATAAGTTGCAAGGCTCAGTTGGAACAACCGTAAGATCTAATCGATGATTAGACTTTGTGTTCATTAAATCCATGTCTACAATCTCTACTAATCCTTTGTCTTCCTCTGCATTTTACTTCTTTATATCAGCACTGTCCATGAAGTTTTGCAATCTATTTCACTCAAATTTGTTGTGAGATCATCCTTTTGCTGATCTTGCTTCTCACCGTTAGCCTTGATTTCTGTTTCCTCTTTTGTTTTGCCCTTTGGTTCCACAAATGAAGGTGATGGTGTAGACGGAGATAGAAGGAGTGTGACCCATCGTCCTTTCCACATGAAGGTTTATGTGTTCTGCTCTTTGTCATTGTGCACATACCGATCAATAATCCATGGTCGTCCCAAAATAACGAGTGATATTCATAGGGATCACATCACACCAAACATTGTCTCCATAACCACCAATCTTGAAAGGTACCAGACATCTTTGAGTCACAAGAATGATAGAACCATTAGACCATGTGACTTTATATGGTTTTAGATAGCTTCTTAGTTGGCCAATGGAGCTCGTCAATAACCTCTTGCACAATAAAATTTATTGCACTACCATTGTCAACAACAAAATTAGCCCGTCTTCACACTTTACTCGCATCCAGAATATCATAGTCCTTTTCCATTCTTCTTCTTCCTTTTTATTGGTTGTAAGAAACCGACGAATGACAAGTGTAAGTTTATTCTCTCTGAAAGAATGTGATTCAACAATATGAGCTCTTTGTTTGAAATCTCCTCTTTGAAAATTTGATGATCTCCCAATGGGCTTCGAATTGGCTTTCTCCGGCAGGGAGAATGGATCTTTACCATGTAAATATTTATCCTTCATTAACAATTTCATTTCAATCCATGTTGGCGGATGTTGATACAATTGATACTATACTTCTTTCTACCATATTTGTGCATCTCCTTGAAGTTTTCTTTTTGCGCAATCGTTACATGAATAACCTATTAATTTTTCACCACTGAAAGTACTCTTCGAGCACTTTAATCCAATTCAAGAAGACATTTGGATTTCTGTTTCCATAAAAATATCGAAATTTTGGAGCTTCTCGATGAAACATGTTTGAGATTGCAGCATGATGATCGATGATCAGTGATAGCGCTTTTGATGCTTGATAATGTTGAAGTGGAAGAGCATGTGCAACTCCCAGATGGGTCTAGTATGGCCCACGGATCTAGCCTACAAACAAGACGGGGCAGAGGGTTTCTTTTTCTTCTTTTTTTTTTTTTTTCTTTGCTTGGGTCGGATCTAACCCAAAGTGAAGCCCAAAAGGTGGGCCTACCTTGTGTCGACACCTGGGGGTGGCTCCTCAGGCTCGAAGCAATGAAGGAAGCTCAGGCGATCGTCGGGCGACGAGGCTGGGCAGTGGTGCCAGGCGACGAGGTTGGGCGGTAGTGCATTGCAGTCAAGGATGAAAATAGCTACACCCGCCGCCAAAACGCTACGTAGCGTAGTTGCGATACGTAGCGGTGTATTGGCGCATTTTGAAAAAATCGTCAAAAAAATCTAAAAAAATTCTAGAAAATCCAGAATATTGGAAAATGATAGAAAATGTGTTCTTTTATGCAAAAGTAGCTAAGCTAAGAGGGCGTAGAGGTCCCTTCATTATATGAGGTCTTGTATCGCTGACGCTGAATAAATAGAGTGAACAATAAGAGTTAGGTCGTAGGAATTCTATAACAAACAATAAGAATGAACTTTGGTGGTAAAGGACCCATTTTATTATTTGGTTAGGGCCCTATTTCCTATTAGTTAGAGTGAACTTTGGTTGGGCCCTATGTCCTATTACAGTAGCCTATGTTTAGTTAGTGTGAAATTTGGCTGCGCTTTATCTTAAATAGGTTTGAAAGTTGGCTATAACACTATTCCCAATTAGAGTGAAATTTGACTAAGGTGTCAATTTCAATTAAGTAATACTTAGCTACGATATGACTTTTTTATTTTAACGTTGATGCCTCATTGTGGAATGTGGAGTCCACCAATGGTTACATCAGGTCCTTCAGATTTTATTGTTTTGGATGTCCACATTTAATATTTTGACTGTTTTTTTTAGTGAATGGATTTTACATTTAATTTTTTGAATGTATTACTTTTTGGTGGATGGATTTTTAATGGTTTTTGAATGGCCCATGTAATTTTCATTTCAATTGTGCCCTTCATTAGGTGGGTCCATCATGGGCCCATGAATTACCGGATGATAAAAAAGAAGGACGATGTGGGCAGCCCTACCTTCATCTTAAAAAGAAAGAGGGAAACGAAAGAGAAGGAGGAGGAGGAGAAGGCGAATAAGCCGCCGCCGATGCTGCCTACGACGCCGGTGCCTCCACGCATCAGGTATGTCCTCTACAACTCATTTCTCTTTCTTTCTTTTTTCCTTTCTTCCTTTGTCTCCTTTTTTTCTGTTGTTTGTTCAATTAGTGATTCACTGGAGCAAACGAGATTGGGGGGGGGGGGGGGGGGGGGGGGGGGGGGGGGGGGTGTTTTATTTATTTAAGAACCCCAACTGCCACGTAACGGGCACCATGATTTGTGGCGGCCCGTATCGGCCACTACGCTACGGGCCGCTACAGGTGCGCTACCCTATAAATGCTATGTATCGTGGCGGCCACTGCCCTACGACCGATATATCGGCCGCTACGTATATGTCGTGTGGCTACTAGGCCCTGAGAAAAGGCGGCGAAAATAGGTACGCTTGTTCCCTCTCTTCCCTGCTCCTCCTTTCTCTCTATTCTCTCTTTTTTTATCTAGGTTTAGGTAATGATGGAGTGAGGATGCTGATTTGGTTGGGTTAAAGATTCAAGTTAGGGTTTGGATTGGCATTAGAGTTGGCAATAAGAGTTAAGAGATTCGATGGGCATATGGATTAAGGTTTTGGTTTATGATTGGGATTGGGATTTGGTTTGGGAAGGACGAAGAGGGTCGAAGTTCAACTAAGATGGGGTGCGTGGTGTGTGGCTGGGATAAGGGTGGTTTCCGATTGAGGCTGGGTTTCCTTGGTTTGAACGGGGGCTTTGATAATGGGTTTGGGGGAAGATGAGGATGTTCAGGTGACTGGGTGGGTGGCCGGGGTGGTATCGGGAAGATATGGGCTTTTGGGGTTTGGGTTTAGGGGTACGGATCTAGTTGGAAGGGGGGTTGTATGGGCTTCCAGTTGGGGTCGTGTGAGATGGGAAAGGGGATGGAGTTAGGTTATGTGGCTAGCTAGATGGAGTTGGGCTAGGGATTAGGTTTCGGGCAACATGGATTGGGGTGGGCTGGTTGTGATTGGGTTTCAATGATGGTTTAGGCTGTCGGATGTGGCTGGGTGGTGGGTGGATGAAGATGGTGGGAGGTGCTGATGGTCGGTGATGATGACTACTTGATCAACAGAAAATAAATAGAGGGATAAGATAACGGGTTACCTCAGATTGCCGATCAGAACAGCAATCTTAGATGGATCTTTGCTCTGATACCAATTGATGCAGCGTGGGAAAGGGAGAATAGCCAACGGGATAATTTCTAAACCAAAGGCTTAGGGATAGGTATCCATAGGATCAAAACTGTCTTGGTCTCACGCCCCAAACACAACTCTGAGAAAACTCAAGAGAAAATTTTATTAATCAATGCATAACTGAATGAGAGGAATTACATCTCTTTAAAAAGACTAACTCTAATATATTCTTGGAAACAATTCTAATTAAAATAAACACTAAATCAAATAAGACAAACCTTTTAATTAATCTCATAACTATCCCTAAAATTTAGCAACTCATTATTTAAATAAATGGAAAAACTGGAAAGAATCCTAGGCTTGCATGATCTTGAGATTTTAAAGTCTTTAATGAGCTTCAGTGGGCTTGGGCCGAACGGGCTGGCCAATGATGGATTCGGCCTACATCACCAAGAGACAAACTAGAAGTCTCAAATAAGTAGAGGGCAATCCATTACGGCAACTTAAGATCTCACTTTAATGAAATTTAAATTTAGACCAATCGCACCTTTCTAAAACCTGCACTTCACCCTGACTCAGTTGCACCTTAAGATCTCATTTTCCTAAAATTAAACTTTAGAACAGACACCGCTTCAAACCACCTGAGGATCCACTTTAAATATTCCACTTGCGCTGGATTGGCCTTATAATAGATCAAAACATTACCTACAAACTAAAGCTGAGAAATCTTGAGGTATTAAATTCTCAATTAGGAACCTAATGATATTAGGAATACATGGGGCTTACTGTACAAGTGGCCTATCTATTGAGCCCACTTGATCAGGCCTATTACTTGAGGCGACCCACAATCCAAAAAACCATACGTATCTTCTCACATTGGCCGGAATCAACATATATACAATTACTATACTTAGTGGATTATGCTTAGCCTTGTTTAGTGATAAGTGCTTAATTGTTTGCAATCTAAGCCCTAATATTTGATTCATCTTGTGCTAGTCATAGTTATTTTATTTGATTTTACATAGTTTTGTTAATTTTTATGCTAAGGTCAAAAGGAGCAAAAAGAGAGGAATTAATGAAGAGGATGATGGGCGTGAATCCCAAAGAAAGACCATGGTGGGTCCCATTCAAGATAATCCAGATTTCAAGAAGACTTTCTAATTATTTGGACAACTTACAATTCAAATCAAAGAAGAAAAGCAAAAGAAAGTAAGAAGAAACCCAATCTAGGGTTACACGCACAGGGGGTCCACATCTATTACAAATAGAAGAATTTCAGAAATTAGAAAGTCTCATTCAAGTTAGAAGTGGAGTTCAAGAATGGAGAAAAACAAGGAGAAAAAGAAGGAAAGTTAAAGCAAGTCTTATTCAAGTCAAGATAGAAGTCCTAAAAGAGGGGTCCCACACTCATGTTGCACGCACCAAATAGGGCCCACTTTTATGTCAAAAGTTTAGATTTAATTCCTTGCAATTAATCTCAGATTTGTGGGTCCATGTGAATAAGTTTCTAGAAGATACAAGTGGGACCAGATTTAGAAAGCTTGCTAATCAAGAAAAGAAGACTCCTAATTCAATCTAAATAGGAAACAGAATTTTAAAGAAAGTTGGAGACCTATTTCTACAAGGGAAATAAGTACTAAGAGGGCTGTTGCAAGACTTATAAATAGCATATGAACAGTGCACGTCCAGCCATAAAACATCACACAAACCATCCACAAATCAGCAACTATCATCCACAAACCCTAGCAGCCATACAGCACTATTGGGAGCACCTTTGGAGCATCTTTTGGAGAGCTTTTGGAGGAGGAATAAAGGGGAAAAGCTGCTGGCCATCCACTACTTCACAATCATCTTCTAGTTTTCTTCTTACGACTCTACATTCTAGTTTATTTTTCATTAAAAACATGAGTAGCTAATTTTTTTAGGGCTATGGTGTAATTGAAACCCTAGCCTAGTTCTATGTAGTCTCTTTTGGCGTCTTTTAATTCAGATTTCAGTTTTATTAGTTGAGATTCTAAACCATGTTATTAATTGATGAGTTGTGTATATGCCATACCTAGACTCATGCATTTATCTTTCCCATTGTTTTTATGCATTATGTTTGTTTGGACTAGGACATATGCCATGCTTAGTTTTTGCATCATAATGAGTAATTCATGTAGTATGCCACTCATGAATTAGGTTTAGGGGAATAATAATCTAGACGCATATGCCATGGTCTAGGTTGATAGATGTCACTAATAAAATCTGATTTTTTATTAAAAGATAATAAGGGACATGCATAGGATTGGTTAGGGGAGTAGATGAAACCCTAGTTCATTCATTCATTATTACTGTTTTTCAATTCTCATACTAGTTGTTTTTAGGTTACTTTCCAATTAGCATTTGATACTTTAAATTACTGTTTTTTTTATAATTTAATTCCACTTTTCATCATTCAATTATTCCATTTAATATTCTGATTTTTAGTTAGTTTTGACATTATTTTATCACAAGTCTTCGTGGGATCGACCTCGTACTTACAATTCACTACACTACATAGTGATCTTGTGCGCTTGCGAGTTTTAAGTTGTGTGCATATTAAGCAGCTTATTTCTAGGTTGTTTGGTACATACCAAGTTTTTGGCGCCGTTGCCGGGGACTTGTTTGCATAGAATAGTGTCAAAACTTGTGTTTAGTGTAGTGTCATAGTCTAGTTTCATTTTTAGTTCAGTTACTTGAAGTTTTAAAGTGCTGTTAATTACTGTTTTATCATAGTATTTCAGCTATTTAATTTCAGATTTCTATTTTTCTTCTTTTAGCACAATTAACTCTTTTATAGGTGCTTACTTGCGGTCATAAATTCTATATATGCAAAGTAGGCGATCTCAGGACTTAGCCATCATTGTCTACGATTTAGAAATTGAACGAACTTTTAGAAGAAATCGAAGACAAGCTCAAAGGGCAAGAACCAATACACAGCCCTCATCTGACTCAGAGCTTGAAGAAACCAGTGTTAACGGAAATCAAGGTCCTAAAAGAAAAATGGCTGACAGAGAAGAAAACGAAGAAGAAGTGGTAGTAAATAATCAAAAGAGACCAATGAAGGAATCTTACATACCCTTGCACACCGAACAGCCGTCCACCATTCTTTATCCACCTAATACAGCTGAAAATTTCACTCTCCATGCACAACTGCTGAATATGGTGCCACACTATCATGGGTTACCTAATAAAGATCATTCTCTTCACATTAAGGAATTCTTTGAGTTGTGCGCGACACAACAAATACATGGAGTTACTGCAGAGGGCATCAGGCTACGTCTATTTCCTTTCTCTCTTAAGGATAAAGCTAAAATATGGTTAAACTCCTTGGATGCTGGTTCTATCAACTCTTGGCAGCAGCTAGCCAGTAAGTTTCTAAAGAAATTTTTTCCAGCTCAAAAGACAAGGCAATTAAGAAGAGAGATCCAAACATATCAACAAAAAAATGGAGATCAGTTCTGGGAAGCATGGGAGCATTTATAAAGATTTATTATTGAAGTGTTCGCATCACAACCTCACCAAAGATGATCAGGTTCAAGCTTTCTATGAAGGACTGAACGAGCTGAATAAAGGAATAGTTGATTCTGCGTGTGGAGGGGCCCTGATGGAGAAAAATAGTGAGGAAGCTTATGATCTTTTTGAAACTCTTAGTGAAAACTCACAACAATTTTCTTGTAGAAATAGACAGATGTGTAAGAAGCAAGGAATATATGAGATCCAGTCTCAAGGAAATATAGCTGCCCAGGTGGCGGCAATGGATAAAAAAATGGACATGCTCATCAAAGCAATGGCTTCCAACAACATGCAAGGACAGACACCAACGGAAGTATGTGCTATATGTTCTCACACTAACCATACTACTGAATGCTGCCCCATGTCATCTTTTACAGACCAGGAACAAACCAACTATGTTGGTAACGCTTTTCCCAAGCACAATATCCCTACAGCAATACCTACAATTCTGGATGGAGAAATCATCCAAACTTTTATTGGGGAGGGAATCAAAACAATCAAGGAAATCAAGGGAATCAGAACCAATATCAAGGACAGCAGAGAAGCTACCAGAATAATAATTTTTCTCAGAACAGTGCACAAAAGCCACAAGAAGATGAGTTCAAAAGTTTGGTGACCCAGTTTATTCAGTCATCTCAGGCTAATTTCCAGCAACATAGCCAAGCAATTACAAATACTCGGCAGAGTTTGGCCAAGCTAGAAGCACAAGTGGGTCAGATAGCTAATGCCTTGAGCAAGAGGGAGGACGGTAAGTTTCCAAGTCAGACTGAAATCAACCCTAAAAATCATGAGCATCTAAAGGCCATAACTACCGTCACCAAAGAGCCAGAGAAGGTCTACAGGAGAATGAGGCAACATGGTACAGCCATAGACACTAGCGTGAATGGGCCACATGAAAATCCGAAAACTGTAGAAATTGAGCCACAGGACAGAGCAAGGCAAACTCCTATTCAGGAAACAACTTCTATAGCGCCAAAGAGGATCTATAAGCCAGTTCCACCTTACCCTCAGAGGCTTAGACAGGAGAAGAAAAATCAGTTCACGCAAGACATCTTCGAGACTTTTAAGGAAGGTAGAGATTAACATTCCATTGATTGATGCTATCAAGTAGATACCCTCTTATGCAAAGTTTATCAAGGAGCTATGTACAAACAAGAGGAGATTCAGAGATCATGAAGAGGTTAAGTTAACCGAGGAAGTCAGTGCAGTTCTTTCAAGAAAGCTTCCTCCAAAATTGAAGGACCCTGGGAGCTTTACTATACCTTGCAAGATAGGAGAGCATACTTTTGAGAAAGCTTTACTAGACTTGGGTTCAAGTATCAATTTGCTGCCATTCTCAGTCTATGAGTATTTGGGTTTGGAAGAGCTCAAACCAACTTCAATTACATTGCAATTGGCAGATAGAAGTGTGAAGCACCCAAGGGGCATTCTGGAGGAAGGTGAAGGTAGGAGAATTCATATTACCTGCTGACTTTGTGGTACTGAACATGGAGAGTGTATCATTGCCTCACCACCTTTCTATTATACTCGGCCGACCTTTCATGGCCACTACGGGTTCAAAGATAGATGTACAGAAAGGCACAATTGAAATGAAGGTCAATGGGCAGAAAATTGAGTTTAAAGTGTTCGAAGCTATGAAAATGCCTAAAGATGAAGATTGCTTTCAGATTGAGGTAATTGAGCAGGCTATAGTAGAGGTGTTTCCAAGAGCACATGGGTGCACGGAGGAGTTGGACACATGCATTCAGTAAGGCCTCACCAAATCTGAAATCGAGCATGATAGTGATGAGCTTGCGGCAACACTTATGGAGATTGTAAATCAGCTAGAAGTACTCCCCTCCATTCCAAGTAAATATTCTAACTCTTATGAAATTCTGGGTTCTTCCACAAAGCAACCCGTTCCTTCTATTATAAAAGCACCAAAGTTAGAATTAAAGCCATTACCTGAACATCTCAAATATGCCTATTTGGGAGAACATGAGACTTTGCCATGTATCATAGCCAATTATTTGAGTTCTGATGAGGAAAGCAAGTTGTTAAAAGTGTTAAAAGCTCACAAGACAGCTTTGGGGTGGAGCATTGCCGATATCAAAGGTATAAGCCCAACCATGTGTATGCACCGTATCTTGTTAGAAGAAGAGTCTAAACCTACAAGGGAAGCACAAAGGAGACTCAACCCTCATATGAAGGAGGTTGTCAAAGCAGAAATTCTTAAGCTATTAGACGTTGGGATCATCTACCCAATCTCCGATAGCAAGTGGGTTAGCCCAGTGCAAGTTGTTCCCAAGAAGAGTGGTATGACAGTGGTAAAGAACGAACATGATGAGCTGATTCCTACTAGAGTTACCACTGGATGGAGGGTATGCATAGACTACCGGAAGCTTAACACAGTTACCAGAAAGGATCACTTCCCACTGCCATTCATTGATCAAATGTTAGAGAGGCTAGCTGGGCATTCACATTATTGCTTTCTCGATGGATACAGTGGATACAATCAGATTCCTATTGCTCCAGAGGACCAAGAGAAGACCACTTTTACTTGTCC
Source organism: Litsea cubeba (assembly GCA_012931725.1). Classification (NCBI taxonomy): domain Eukaryota; kingdom Viridiplantae; phylum Streptophyta; class Magnoliopsida; order Laurales; family Lauraceae; genus Litsea; species Litsea cubeba. The sequence continues at coordinate 34,393,667 of CM022951.1, forward strand.
ATTTGGGACATTTGCCTACAGGAGGATGCCTTTCGGGCTTTGCAATGCACTGTCATTCTTACAGTTCTGAATTACAAGAATGAAAATGAGAGAAACTGAAACGAGAAAGACTGAATGTTTTCTGTATTCTTGTGTGTATTCTCTTAGAGAATCACCATCATTATATAGGAGTTACATGCCTTAATCAAGGCTTTTACAAAGGAAATTAACTAAATTACATCAATCACTAATCTAAGAAAGGAAGGCAATCAATTATATACACTATTGACCAAATCAGATCCCAAATCCACGTGATATGTATCTTGCTGAATTGGATTGACTAATGGGCCTTGGATCCCTTAATGGGTCATGGGCCAAACTTAACACCCCCCCTCAAATTGATGCGGGAGAATCAACGAGCATTAATTTGCCAACCAAGAATTGATGGCGTGGTCTAGGAAGACCCTTAGTAAGAATGTCAGCAAGTTGAAACTCAGTGGAGACATGGGGAAGGCTAATGACATCACGCTTAAACTCATCACGGATGAAGTGACAATCAACCTCGATGTGTTTAGTACGTTCATGAAAAATCGGATTTTCAGTAATCCGAATTGCACTTGTATTATCTGCATAGAGGGGGGTAGCTCCTTTTGCAGGAAATCCAATGTCAGAGAGCAGACCTCGGAGCCAAAGTATTTCGGAGCGTGCAGCAGACATAGCTCTGTACTCAGCCTCGGTAGAAGATTTTGAAACTTTGTCATGTTTCTTGCATTTCCAGGAAATCAAACTATCACCCAAGAACATGCACCATCCTGTAGTTGATCTGCGAGTATCTGGACAACCAGCCCAATCAGCATCTGAATAAGCTCTGAGAGAAAGAGGATTGTCTGAAGGAAAAAACAACCCGCGGGTCGGTGTTCGAATAAGATACCGAATGATGCGACGAACAGCAGCGAGATGAAGATGACGAGGAGTAGTCATGAACTGACTCATGAGATTGACCGCAAATGAGATATCAGGACGCGTGATCGTGAGGTAGATCAAGCTACCTACCAACTGGCGATATGCGGTGGGGTCCTGAAGAAGGTCACCCTCTTCTTTTCTGAGTTTAACATTGAGCTCGATTGGCGTATCAACAGGAGCTGAAGAAGTAAGCCCAGCCAATTCAATAAGATCAACCGTATATTTGTGTTGATTGAGAACTACACCTTTAGACGATTGATGAACTTCAAGGCCAAGGAAATAGTGTAAGGGGCCCAGATCCTTCATTTGAAAAATCTGATGAAGAGAAGCTTGAAGTGCCTGAATCATTTGTGCATTAGGACCAGTAATGACAATGTCATCAACGTAGACCAGAAGGACAGTAATCCCTGACGGAGCATGATGTAAGAACATGGAAGGATCATATTGGCTCGGATGAAAATCCAATCGTAGAAGAGCATCCTGAAATTTCTCAAACCATGCGCGAGGTGCTTGCTTCAGACCATAGAGGGAGCGACGGAGCTTAGCAACCATACCCTTACTAGATGAGGACCCCGGAGGCAAACGCATATAAACATCTTCTTTGAGATCACCATGAAGGAACGCATTTTTTACGTCCATTTGATAGAGAGGCCAAGACTGAGATGCAGCAACAGCAAGAATTATGCGTACGGTGGTCATCTTAGCGACAGGAGCAAAGGTTTCATCATAATCAATGCCATATTCCTGTCGATTTCCGAGAGCAACAAGGCGCGCCTTGTATCGATCTAGAGTACCATCCGATTTCAACTTGAGAGAAAAAATCCACTTGCAGCCAATTGGTTTTACACCCACAGGAGAGGGGACAATATCCCAAGTATGATTTTTTTTCAAAGCATCCAATTCATCTTGCATAGCCTGGTTCCAACATTTGTCCTGCACAGCCTGAGAATAGGATTGGGGAATGGAAGAAGAGGACAAGGTGGTCATTAAGGAAGTGTGGGAGAACCCATAGCGGTCAGGTGGTACTGAAATGCGAGAGGAGCGACGCAAGGTATGATGTCCAGATGGATCAAAAGCCGGGGGTGAACCGGATGCTGGAGGAAGATCAGGAGGGGGGTCCCTGGGAGGCGCGTCTTTGTTCCGTCTGTGATACACAAAATTAGGATTAAAGCGAACAACTGAAGTGTTGTCCGAAAAACCAGGTAAAGACACCAAGGGTGAGGAGTGAGGAGATTCAATGTGTTTTTGAAAAAAATACTGATGTTCAAAAAAAACGACATTTCTAGAGGTCCGCAAGCGACGAATGTGAGGATCATAGCAGAGGAACCCTTTCTGGAAGGGCGCATAGCCTAAAAACACACATTGAGCAGATTGTGCGGTTAGTTTGGTTCTCTCAGAAGGAGGCAAGTGCACAAAGCAAACAGATCCGAAAACATGAAGATCATCATAAGATGGAAAGGTCTGGTACAATCGGTAATATGGGCTCTGATTTTGAAGAGAGGTTGAAGGCAGACGATTTATAAGATGAGCTGCCGTAGCTAGTGCCTCAACCCAAAAACGGGTAGGAACTGATGATTCAAGAAGAAGAGAACGAGTGATATCAAGCAAATGCCTATTTTTCCTTTCAGCAACTCCATTCTGTTGTGGAGTATAAGGACAAGTTCTTTGAGAAATAATGCCTTTGTTTTGCAAAAGATTTTGAAAATCAGAAGACACATATTCCCCACCGGAATCAGATCGCAGGATTTTGATGCAGGTGGAAAATTGATTCTCAACATAAGCTAAAAAAATTTTAAAAACTGTAAAAACATCAGATTTAGAATGTAAAAAGTAAACCCATGTGAAACGACTGAAATCATCAATAAAAGTCACAAAATATTTGTAGTGAGCATGAGAAAGAGCTGGAGCAATTCCCCATACATCGCTATGAACCAAATCAAAACATCGAGTGCTGTGTGAAGTGGAAATAGGAAAAGGAAGAGTTTTGCTTTTTCCCAATTTACAAGTAGCACAATCAAAAGGTACACAAGAAGATAAGCCAATAGATTTATTTAATAAACCAGAATTTAACATAAGGGACAAAGCCTTGGAATTAGGGTGTCCGAGTTTTTTATGCCACAATTGGCAATTATCTCTAATAGAAAGACAAAACATATCATTGGCAATTCTAATTCTAGAAAGATTAGAAAAATCCAGCGGAAACAAGCGTCCACACTTAGGTCCCCTCGCGATCTCCTTCCCTGACATCTGGTCCTGTACAACACAACCAGAAGAAGAAAAAGAGATGTTACAATTATTTTCAACAAGTTGTCCAACTGACAATAGGTTTGAAGTTAAATTGGGACAAAGGAAAACATTTTTCAATGGGATTGGACCAGGAATGTCCCCGAGGGCAGTAATGGGAACAGTGCCTCCATTAGCAGTTTGGATTTGAAGATTACCATTGTAGTTTGTCACATTTGAGAGAGGGTTACTGGAATATGTCATATGATTAGATGCCCCAGAATCAAGAAACCAAGTAGAAGAAGGTGGAGAGGTACCTGAGAGACCGAAAGCAGAAAGGGCATTAACAATCATTTGCTGTACCAATTCAGGAGTAAGAGAAGAGGAGGACCCAGACTGTGAGGGTGCAGATGTAGAAGCAGGCATATCTGAAGAAGCAACATAAGCATGCGGAGGCTGATACTGCATAGCCTGATACTGTGGAGCTGGATGCTGGGAAATCTGATGCTGGGGAGTCTGCTGCGGTGTATTCTGACGTTGTGGCCGGCGGCGACATTCAGAAATGATATGTCCCGACCTTTTACAATAACTACAGACTTTCTGTTTGCATTGAGATGCAAGATGTCCAAATTTTTGACAACTGTAGCATTGTGTTTTGCTCAAGTCACGAGGAGGCTGAGAAGCCTTAGTGGCTGAAAACGCGACGGAATAGGTTTCAGCCTTTTGATGAGCTATATGGGCTGAGGTTGAAATGCGCTGTTCCTCGCGTAATAGTTCATTCAGGCAGACATTCAAGGAAGGTAAAGGCGTCCGATTCATCAAGGCTGATCGGACACTTTCATACTCGGGGCGTAATTTCATTAAAAATTGATCCCGCTGACTAGAGGCCTGAAGATCATGAAGCACTATCAGAACATCGGCAGCTACATCTGCATACTTGATACTATCATATTCTGACCATAGGGTTCGGAATCCTGAATAGTAGTCTTGGATTGACAAGGTCCCTTGTGCATATTCAGCAATTGCACATTCAAGGTGAAATTGACGTGCTGAGTTATCTTGATGGTACACCTGCTTCAGATATCCCCACATGTCTTTAGAGGTGGGGTAAGGTTTGAGGTTCATTATCAGATGTTGTTCGACAGAACCCAGTATCCATGTTTTAATTTTTGCATCTTTAGTAAGCCAGGCGGATATCTTCTTCTCATCTTCCGTGGGTTTAGGGTCAGATCCAGAAATATAGCCCCACAATTCCTTAGCCTCGAGATAAATTTGGAACTGAAATGACCAGGCGGGGTAATTTTTTCCCGTGAACCGGATTAAGGTAATCTCAGACTTTTCCATTGTCAATTGAGATTGACTAATGGGCCTTGGATCCCTTAATGGGTCATGGGCCAAACTTAACATGCACCAGCAACTTTTCAGAGATGCATGATGAGTATTTTCTCCGATATGGTGGAGCGCTTTATTGAGGTATTCATGGACGACTTCTCTGTCTTTGGATCATCATTTGATAACTGTTTGTATCATCTGGAGTTTGTGCTAAAGAGATGTGAGGAGTGTAACTTGGTGTTAAACTGGGAAAAATGCCCTTTCATGGTGAAACATGGCATTGTACTTGGGCATTTGGTAACAAGCAAGGGGATACAGGTGGATAAGGCTAAGATAGACTTGATCAGCAAACTTCCACCACCCACATCCGTGAAGGGAGTACGAAGTTTCCTTGGGCATGCTGGATTCTATCGCAGATTCATTAAGGACTTCTCCAAGATTGCAAGACCACTTTGTTCATTGTTACAAAAAGAGGTGGAGTTTGTTTTTGATGAGAATTGCTTGCGAGCATTTGAGCTGCTGAAAATGCTTTTGACATCAGCCCCTATTATCATGGCACCTGATTGGAGTTTGCCATTTGAGCTCATGTGTGATGCCAGTGACTATGCTTTGGGGGCTGTGCTTGGCCAAAGAGTAGAGAAGCTTCCACATGTGATTTACTACGCCTCCAGGACTCTAAATGATGCACAATTGAACTACTCTACTACTGAGAAGGAACTTCTTGCTGTATTTTTTGCACTAGAAAAATTCAGATCCTATCTTGTTGGGTCTAAGGTAATAATCTACACAGATCATGCAGCATTGAAGTATCTATTGAGCAAGAAGGATGCAAAGCCAAGGCTAATTAGATGGGTGTTGTTACTACAAGAATTTGACCTTGAGATCAAAGATAAGAAGGGCAGTGAGAATGTAGTGGCAGACCATTTATCCAGATTGCTGAATGATGAGGCATTCAAAGGGGACGAAATTCCGCTAAATGAATCTTTTCCAGATGAGCAACTATTTCAGATTACCAAGCTTCCATGGTTTGCAAACTTGGTGAATTACAAGGTTTGTGGTGAGTTCCCAATGCATTTTACTAATCAAGATAAGAAGAGGATGGTGCACATGGCACGTTTATATTACTGGGATGACCCATATTTGTTCAAGTACTGCTCAGATCAGATCATTAGAAGATGTGTACCAAAGGAAGAGGTTCAAAGCATCTTAACACATTGCCACAGTAAGGCGTGTGGAGGACATTTTGGAGGAAAGAAGACAGCTGCTAAGGTACTTCAATCTGGTTTCTTTTGGCCCTCTATATTTAAAGATGCACATATTTTTTGTTTAAGTTGTGATAGATGCCAACGAATGGGGAACATTTCTTCACGGAATCAGATGCCACTGAAGGGCATACAAGAGGTGGAGCTCTTTGACGTGTGGGGGATTGATTTTATGGGACCATTCCCATCATCCAATGGTTATCTCTACATTCTGGTAGGAGTAGACTATGTGTCCAAATGGGTGGAGGCTATCCCAAGTAAAACAAATGACCACAAGGTGGTTTTGGAATTTCTGAAGAACATGATATTTGCAAGATTTGGGACACCAAGAGCAATCATTAGTGATGGTGGCAGTCACTTCAAAAATAGGTCTTTTGAAGCATTAATGAAGAAATATGGGATAACTCACAAGGTAGCTACTCCATACCACCCTCAGACTAGTGGCTAGGTAGAAGTGAGTAATAGAGAGATCAAGCAGATTTTAGAAAAGACAGTGCAGCCCAACAGGAAAGATTGGTATTTAAGGCTGAATGATGCGCTTTGGGCATATAGGACAGCCTACAAGACTCCTATAGGCATGTCTCCATATCGTTTGGTCTATGGGAAAGCATGTCATCTACCGGTGGAATTGGAGCACAGGGCATTCTGGGCGATCAAGAAATTTAATTTTGATATGAAGGAGGCAGGTGAGAAGAGGAAGTTACAACTGAATGAGCTTGAGGAGCTACGATATGGAGCATATGAAAATGCCAAGCTGTATAAAGAGAATACTAAAATATTCCATGATAAGAAGCTATTAAGGAAGACGTTTGTGGTGGGACAAAAGGTATTACTTTTCGATTCTAGACTCAAATTATTTCCAGGGAAGCTAAAGTCCAGATGGTGTGGCCCGTTCGAGGTCACTCAGGTATTTGAGCATGGGGCAATTGAGATCAATAATCCAAAGAATGGTAACAAGTTCAAAGTCAATGGACATAGGCTCAAGCCCTATTAGGACAAGATTTTTGACAAGGATGTGGATGTGATTACATTCACAGATTCCCCTTCCGCTTGATAGAGAAGCACAGTCTGGCTGAAGACTCTAAAGCAAGCACTACTGGGAGGTAGCCCTGATCTTTGCAAGGAAAAGTTGAGGATGGTGATTCAGAGCTGGCGATATACTCCATATCCAGCTGAGTTCTTTTACCCTTTTCTTTGTCCTTCTATTTTTCTTTTATGTTATTAGTGTTTTCTTCTTACTTTATTTTACAACATTGGGGACAATGTTTAACTTCAGTTTGGGGGAAGAGTCTTAGTCATTAAAAGAGTCATTATAGTCCAAAAATACATAAAAATTTTAAATTTTTTTTCGAAAATCACAAAAATATTTGTTTTTCTTTGAGTCATAGTTCCTTCCTACCACAATGATGAGAAATGATGATTTGTCTTGCATGGTTCATCGAACTTAATTATGCTAGTTCTTTTTATTATTCAATTGTTGTAAATCTCGTTCAAGCATGTTGAGCTATCACTGTGTGGATTACAATGCTGCTATAGTCTGAGGTTGAAAGCTCGCGCACAATTGAATGATTAGATGCTTTTGGTGAAAACTTGTGCAACCTAGTGAGATTTGAGCCTAAATGCTTATTCTTGAGAGGGTTATATGCTGAGTGATATGATCTTTCATTTCTTGATCTATATGATGCAATTGATTACATTATCATTCTTTGATCACATGTTCTGACTTTTATATGGAAAAACATGCTAGAACTCTCATTTTTATCCGATTGAGGCAAATTTCGTCTACATGAACCATAGGAGATGATTTTAGGCCATGTTTGACTAGTTTGTGCTTTTCTATCCATCCCCTTTGATGTTTACCGCTAGTTATTCATGTTGAGCCTTAATTAAGCCAGTTCTTGCACCCATACCAACCCCTAAGTTTGGGGGAGTTACCTTACCATATGTATAGCCTTACCTTATCTAAGGAAGTATAAAGATGAATTCAAGGTTCATTACAAAATGTGTGCAAGGCTTGAGAAAAAGAAAAAAAAAAAAAAAAGAGTTGCCGTTACCCTGCATCTTCATAGCATTGTGTATTAAAAAAAAAAAAAAGAAAAGAAAAGAAAAAAAAAAGAATGAAGGAGGGTACACGTGTGACTCAACAATGTGGAAATTCAAAATGCAAGCCTTCGCCGTAAAAAAAATCAGAAGTGTATAAAGGAACCTGAAGTGTGATTCTACGCAAATTCCTTAGATCTTGTTATCCATTTCCTTTCATTCATAACCCTTCACCCTAACCCCATGATAACCTATGTGCAAAAGTCCTACTTGATTCTAGGTGAAGTGTAGTCCCAGTGTGGAGATGAGATGGAATGGGAGCCTATGGTGTGTGATTTCACTTCAAGCATGTGGTATTTTTCATGAGATCATTATTTGTTCACTCTTAGCCAATTATTGAGTGTTTTATTGTGAGTGTATGCATGGTGAGGATTGAAGTTAAACTGAATTGCAAAAATGATTGTTTGGCTGTGTGAAAGCCTAAACTAAAAGTTATGTTGGTATTGTTTTACACACGGCCCTTTTGAGCATGTGGATTGTGAACTGGTTGAGACTCTTGCTTCTTTGATTCATGTATTGATCAGACATCTCTGAGACAAATGGTGGAAGGATAGGTTTCATATTTTAGTGTTTTTAATTTCTCCCTTGTTTATTTTATTGTTTTGCTCGAGGACTCGCAAAAGGTAATTTTGGGGGAATTTGATAAGTGCTTAATTGTTTGCAATCTAAGCCCTAATATTTGATTCATCTTGTGCTAGTCATAGTTATTTTATTTGATTTTACATAGTTTTGTTAATTTTTATGCTAAGGTCAAAAGGAGCAAAAAGAGAGGAATTAATGAAGAGGATGATGGACGTGAATCCCAAAGAAAGACCATGGTGGGTCCCATTCAAGATAATCCAGATTTCAAGAAGACTTTCTAATTATTTGGACAACTTACAATTCAAATCAAAGAAGAAAAGCAAAAGAAAGAAAGAAGAAACCCAATCTAGGGTTACACGCACAGGGGGGTCCACATCTATTACAAATAGAAGAATTTCAGAAATTAAAAAGTCTCATTCAAGTTAGAAGTGGAGTTCAAGAATGGAGAAAAACAAGGAGAAAAAGAAGGAAAGTTAAAGCAAGTCTTATTCAAGTCAAGATAGAAGTCCTAAAAGAGGGGTCCCACACTCATGTTGCACGCACCAAATAGGGCCCACTTTTATATCAAAAGTTTAGATTTAATTCCTTGCAATTAATCTCAGATTTGTGGGTCCATGTGAATAAGTTTCTAGAAGATACAAGTGGGACCAGATTTAGAAAGCTTGCTAATCAAGAAAAGAAGACTCCTAATTCAATCTAATTAGGAAACAGAATTTTAAAGAAAGTTGGAGACCTATTTCTACAAGGGAAATAAGTACTAAGAGGGCTGTTGCAAGACTTATAAATAGCATATGAACAGTGCACGTCCAGCCATAAAACATCACACAAACCATCCACAAATCAGCTACTATCATCCACAAACCCTAGCAGCCGTACAGCACTATTGGGAGCACCTTTGGAGCATCTTTTGGAGAGCTTTTGAAGGAGGAATAAAGGGGAAAAGCTGCTGGCCATCCACTACTTCACCATCATCTTCTAGTTTTCTTCTTATGACTCTACATTCTAGTTTATTTTTCATTAAAAACATGAGTAGCTAATTTTTTTAGGGCTATGGTGTAATTGAAACCCTAGCCTAGTTCTATGTAGCCTAGGTCAACATATAAGCGAAAGAAATAAGCCTAAATCTAATATTGACCATCCAAACATATCAATGGTCAAGATTAAATCATCCACTAATTTCAACATAAACCATAAATAAATAAAAACACCTCTAAATGACATCAAATAAAATATGAACTGAATAGGTTGTGCACAATGGACTGGGTCGACCCATGGGTCATGAGCATAGTTGTGAATTTCATTTCGGACACCATTTCAATTTGGTCTCCATATGAAACTTTTCAACCGATAAGGAAATTTCGGTGAAAATGTTCGTACTTATGTTTCAGAAAAAATATAAATAAATATATATCTATATATATACATGCATAACCAAACCAAACCAAGCCTTTTCCCACTAGGTGGGGTCGGCTATATGGATTTGACGACGCCAATCGAATCAGTTTAGGGCCATGTCCTCCGTTAGATCCATGTAGGCAAGGTCATGTTTAATAGTTTCTTTCCAACTTCTCTTGGGTCTCCCTCTCCCTCTCCTACTCCTGGCAATCTCCATGCTTTCACACCTTTTAACAGGTGCCTCCGTTGGACGCCTTCTAACATGGCCGAACCAACTCAGTCGATTTTCTCTCATTTTATCTCCAATAGGTGCTATTCCTACTTTGCCCCTAATATCCTTATTCCTAATCCTATCTCCTTGTGATCCCGCACATCCATCTTAGCATTCTCATCTCCGCAACTTCCATCTTCTTGACATAATTATGCTTTACTGCCCAACACTCTGATCCATATAACAACGCTAGTCGTACCGCCACCTTATAATACTTTCCTTTAACCTTGAGGGGGACTTTCCGATCACAAAAGACCCCCGAAGCACTCCTCCATTTGGTCCACCCAGCCTGAATCCTGTGACTTACATCAGTATCAATCCGTCCATCCTGTTGCACCATAGATCCAAGGTACCTAAAGTTTTCTATCTCTACAATCTATTGTGTGCCCAAACTTACTTCTATATTACCAGGTGTCCTACTTTGACTAAACTTGCATTCCATATATTCCGTTTTACATCGACTTAGCCTAAACCCTTTTGTCTCTAATGTTTTCCGCCACAATTCTAGTTTAGCATTCACTCCTTTTCTCGTCTCATCCACTAAAACAATGTCATCTGCAAATAGCATACACCACGGCACCTCATCCTGGATATGTCTTGTAATCTCATCCATAACTAGGGCAAACAAGTACGGGCTTAACGCTGAGCCTTGGTGTAGACCAATCGTGATAGGAAACTCCTTAATTTCGCCGCCAGTCGTCCTTATAGATGTCACGACTCTATCATACATATCCTTTATCGCTTCAATATAAACGACACACACTCTTTTCTTTTCCAAAACTCTCCAAAGAATCTCCCTAGGAACCCGGTCATAGGCCTTCCCAAGTGAATGAACACCATATGTAAATCTCTCTGACCTTCTCTATACTATTCCATTAACCCCCTCAGGAGAAAGATAGCCTCCATGGTTGATCTCCCAGGCATGAAACCAAATTAATTCTCTGAAACGTTTGTTGTTCTTCTTAGTCTTCTCTCAATAACTCTCTCCCATAATTTCATCGTATGGCTCATCAATTTAATCCCGCGGTAGTTCGCACAGTTTTGAATATCTCCTTTGTTCTTGTATATGGGTATGAGAATACTTTTCCTCCATGCATTAGTCATCTTCTTGCTCTTTAGCACTACATTAAAAAGCTTTGTCAACCAACTAATGCCATCCTCCCCCAAGCACCTCCAGACCTCAATAGGGATACCATCTGGCCCAACCGCTTTCCCATTCTTCATTCTTTTCAATACTTCTTCCCTACTGATTCTCCTATAGAACATATGATTCGCTTCTTCTCTAGAAATGGTAAGCTGCCCCAATTGTATGTCACCACTACTGCTTTCGTTAAATAACTTGTAGAAGTAGCTCTTCCAACGCTCCTTTATCTCCTCTTCCTTTACTAATACCTTTTCATCCTCATCCTTAATGCATTTAACTTGGTTTAAGTCCTTGGTCCGCCGATCTCTGGTTTTAGTAAGCTTGAATATCTCTCTTTCGCCTTCCTTAGTGTCAAGTCGCCTATATAGCTCCTTAAATGCCTTTGCCTTGGCCTCACTAACTGCCCTTTTGGTTTCTCTTTTGGCATCTTTATACCTCTCCAAGTTCGCTTCATTTCGATCATTTTGCCAAGTTTTAAAGCACTCTCTTTTAACTCTTATCTTGTCTTGGACGGCTTCGCTCCACCACCATGCCTCTTTCTGTACCGGAGCACCCCCTTTAGATTCTCCTAATACATACACGTAGGGATTTATTTTAAGTGGAGTTTGATTGTGGAATTATTCTTCTTCTTCTTCTTTCTTCTTCTTCATATTTATTCCTTTATTTTTATTCGAAGGAAGGCTTAGGGTTAGGGTTGGGGCTTTTAAGGAAAAAAATTCACAGTAAGTCTTTTTAATCATTTTAGCCGAAATCCACCGAAATTTCCGAAATTGGCAGAAATCTTAACCAAAAAGTTGTGTAGGGCCTTTTCGTTTAGGTATGTAGACTGAAATAAAAATTCTCGAAAATTTCGTCTGAGACGAAACGAATTTCAAAACTATGGTCATGAGTTTGTCTTGCGTCAAAACTCACCTTCTTGGAGAGAACTCGATCTCGAGTTCTGTAAATGTCCTCCAAGATCGAAAGTTAACCGTACAGCTTCTTGTTGTGCTACTTAATCTACGTACTCTTTCCATGGCTTGGAGGTATTTCCATTTGGTTTTCCATTGAGAAGTAGAATGGGGCCATGGCTTCTTCTGATTTCTAAGTCCAACAATGGTGTGTGATCTGACCAACGAATGCATCAGTCTCCGACTTGGGACAATTGGATCACAATCTTCGAGCATCAATAGTTTGTCCCCGAAGATGAAATTAATATGGGAAATCTCAATGACATGATCTTCTTTTGCAACCTCTAGATCAATATAGCCTCTTCATATGATGATTTGATTGGCTTTTTCTAGTAGTGGGCTTATGATGAATATATACAGTCAAGTCTCCTTCATTCTCATAATACCAATCCCCATATTTACATGCATATATCATTCTTTGAATTGTATTGTCAATTTCGAAAAGCAATTCTATATTGTCTTGCAATTCCATATTGACTTGGATGTCCAAAGATTTAGATGGCTCTTAATCTCTCTATTGATACCAAGATGGCTTTGATACCATGTCACGAATAAGCCAGAAGACTTATAACTCATAAACAAGACAGAACAGAATGAACAAGATAGAATAGAATGGAATTCGATGATCTCAGAGGATTCACCATTGTATTTTATAGATCAGGAATGCCCAATTTGGGCTACAATTACAATCAATCAAATCTCCTATTTTAGTATGTATTGCTGTACAAGTCTATCTAGTATCAATCTATCAAACTTAGTATGTATTGCTGTACAAGTCTATAATACGATGGGCTTTGCAGTGGTTCCTGGATGGGCCAAACTTCTATTATAATGGGCCTGTGTTAACAACCCCCGGCATGCCCACCCAATATTCGGGACGGGATTGGACAACCCAGGCCCTGCCCGGCCCATTGACATGCCTAGGAGCAACTAGCGATGGCAATCGTGTGACGACCATGTGGTGCCAGGTACACATTGATTTTTTCTTTTCTTTTTCTTAGAATGGGGATTTGGGGCTTTGAGAACGGCAAAGGCTGGGGAATGGTTGGATCGTTGGAGGATATGGGTCTATGAGAGGGCTCGAGAGGCTCCGAGATGGGTGCGGTTGCTAGAAATTTGGGGATTTGGGGTTTTTTTACACCTTCACTTTAACATCATCCACACAGATGTTTGGGGTATTGCACCTCAATCTAGTCAGCTAGGTTGCAAAATACTATCACATTTATTGATGATCACTTGCACTTAACTTGGATTTATTTCCTCCACTTTAAATCTGAGGTTTTACCAACACTTAAGAAATTGCACTGAATTATTGGATTCAAGGTGTTTTGTAATGAGGTGAGGTCTGTTAATGATGGTGTTTCAAGTCCAAACTTGCAGGTCATGTTAATGATGGTGTTTCAAGCCCAAACTTGTAGGCCCATTTAGGCCTAGTATCTAGAAGATTAGACTTTGATTGTAATTAGGCTCATTAGTCAAAGCCACATGTACATACTTAATTGTACAGCCCCTTTACTTGACTTTAGCAGCCCCTTTACTTGACTTAGGCAGCCCCTTTACTTGACTTTAGCTCAATAAATGTGTATAAATGTATCCTTAGTCCATTCAATGAGGAAGATTACAATCCAATATTTCTCTCTTTTAAGTTCTTGTCATGGTATCAGAGCAAGGTTCTGAGTGAGTCCTCTCCATCTTCCAAGCATTGGAAGTTGTAATAGTCTCTAAGAGACTCTCTGGAGAATTTTTCTTCATCTTCCAAGCATTGGAAGTCGCCAGATCAAGGTGTGATCAGAAGTGGCCCATCCCAGATCAGCATCATTGAACCTGGATATTTCAACCAACCTGGTCGCCTCTCTTCTGGTTATTTTGGAGATTTTTTCAGTATTTTTCAGAGATCAGAGGTAGGAGTTTTGTTCCATCTTATGATTATTCACTTTCTTTAAATAGTTTTCATCACAGCCGCACAGAATCCTTGATTCTGATTGGATCTGGTTGAAACTTGTACTGCTGAAAAGGGAATTGGATACTAGTCTCTATCTTCTGGCCTGATCTTCAATTAGATCCATCTGTGGACCCCACGTACAAAATGGTGGAAAAAGGTCTTATCCTAGATCAACACAAATATGCTATGGATCTTATTGAGACGGCTGGGCTTCAGAACTCCACTCCTGTAGATACACCTGTTGAGGCCAATCTTCAACTCGCACACGATACGGGTGATCTTCTCCCTGATGCCACAATGTATCGCCGTTTAGTCGGAAGCTCGATCTACTTGACTATCACTCGGCCTGATATCTCATATGCGGTGAATCTGGTTAGTCAGTTCATGACACAACCTCGCCATCTCCATCTTGTTGCTGTTCGGCGCATTCTTCGCTATGTTCTTCATACACCATCTCGTGGCCTTTTCTTTCCTGTGGGCAATTCGACTTCTCTCATAGCTTATTCAGATTTTGACTAGGCTGGATGTCTTGATAGTCGACGGTCTACCACGGTTGGTGCATGTTCTTAGGGGACTCATTGATCTCCTGGAAGTGTAAGAAACAAGATAAAGTCTCCAAATCATCCACAGAAGCAGAATATCGTGCCATGTCGGCTGCCACATCTGAAATTGTCTGGCTTCAGGGTCTTCTTTCTGAGCTTGGATTTCCACAATCTGGCCCTACACCTCTCTATGCGGACAATACCAGTGCCATACGGATTACTGAAAATCCTGTCTTCCATGAACGCACAAAGCATATTGAAGTGGCTTGTCATTACATACGTGATGAATTTGTGCGTGACGCAATTACTCTTCCTCATGTTCCTACCGGACTTCAAATTGCAGATATATTTACCAAGGGACTTCCTCGGCCACGACACCAATTCCTAGTCGGCAAATTGATGCTCGTGGATTCACCCGCATCAATTTGAGGGGGGTGTTAATGATGGTGTTTCAAGCCCAAACTTGCAGGTCATGTTAATGATGGTGTTTCAAGCCCAAACTTGTAGGCCCATTTAGGCCTAGTATCTAGAAGATTAGACTTTGATTGTAATTAGGCTCATTAGTCAAAGCCACATGTACCACATGTACATACTTAATTGTACAGCCCCTTTACTTGACTTTAGCAGCCCCTTTACTTGACTTAGGCAGCCCCTTTACTTGACTTTAGCTCAATAAATGTGTATAAATGTATCCTTAGTCCATTCAATGAGGAGGATGGTTTGGCAGATTTCTTAGCCAAACATGGGGTGGACAGGATGGATTCGTTGGTGGTTTCTATTATGTAATTTTGGTGTGAGATATAATGCTCTTATACGCAGTTTTCTTTCTTGGGTTTTCTCCATGGTATTTAGATTCCAATAAAATTCTTACTATTACCAATCAAAAACAAAAAAACAAAAAACAAAAAATTTTGAACAAGCTCCCTTTAACTTGAGAACTAGATTTTGAAGTTAAAACTCAAATATATATATATATAATGCAGATGCACTAATTCCTCGGAACTGAGCAATTAATTTTGGGCCACTCTAACAAGGGTACTTTCTTTGTTGGCATTGCAAAATGCTAAGCATACAACTATTATGCTTAAGTTCCGCTTCTACTCCAAAACAACGGAAAGGAAAGTGAAAATACATGACAGCAGTTCACCAGCTCATCCTGGCTCTTTTTTTTTATTTATTTCTTTGCTACATTTGAAAACTGGTTAGAAGTATATTTTAAACTTGAAGACCAGGGACAGATTCCTAGGCATGCGTGTGATACCATGGTGCCTACTCCACTCAACTATGAGTGGCCATCTTGGGTCATATGAATCTAAAGGCACATATACAAATGCAATGCTGAATAATAGATATAATATGCTCAAATATAGTGGCAAGAAGCATCTACCCTGTTAAAAAATAGGACCAACATCCTCTCCTCATCACCACCAGCCTTCCTGCAAAATGTTGGTTAAAAAATATCTGTTACAAGTTACAATCTCATATCCTTAGGTTTAGAAGCCACGGCCCTAAAAGAAATTAAAGGATATCAATCATCCAAAAGGCCGTCATTAGACCAGGCTGGTAACTCTTTTGACAAAGCTTGCCAAGGGCTAGGCTCAGGACTCACTTATAGAATGGAAGTGAGGCCTGGGCTTACTTTCAGGCCCATAAAGCTGGACCAAGGCCTATGTTTTAGAAAATGTTCTTCGACGGTTACAAAAGTTGAACATGAGGCCAAAAGGCGACAGCTCGACCTGCACCTGAATCCCAGGCCCAATAAATTAACATGCCAAACCCAAGCTGAACTCAGCAAGGCCTAAATTTATCCAATCTAAATATTACAAAAGGTTGATGAACAGTGAAGTGAGAACCATAGAGAATAGAGAATCAGATGTAGAAGAAATATAGAACTCAGGAAAGAATATTTTTTATGGGCAGTTTGCTTGGCCAAACCCAAGCTGAACTCAGCAAGCCCTAAACTTATCCAATCTAAATATTACAAAAGGTTGATGAACAGTGAAGACAACCATAGAGAATAGAGAATCAGATGTAGAAGAAATATAGAACTCAGGAAAGAATATTTTTATGGGCAGTTTGCTTGGAAATGGAACACACCATTCCCGCCCCCCTCCCCCAAGCAACAGCATAATCCCCGGAAGCCTTAAAACTTCTGGTTTTACTCCAAATTGAAGGCTTAAGTATTCATGACTAAATGGCTTCATATTATGAGAACTAAGATCCCTCTATTTTTCTTTTTTTTTAAAGCAAACAGCAACTCAGATTGCCCGTGATGCATCCCAAACCTCCATAGTTTAATATTTTGAAAATACATGTAATCCATTCCCTATGTATTAGAGGCAGATATAGGAAATCACATTGTGTGGTAAACTTTTTCTTTCTTCCTGAACCTGGTAGTTCCTCTTCATAATGAAAGGATTGCAGATGTAGGAAATCACATTAGGTGGTAAAGTATCATTCTTTCCTGAACCAACTAACTATCAGCACTATCCATCACAATTGATTTGGGGAAGAAGAAATTCGAAAAGTCTACTACATAGAATGTGCTTTCCAATATACATACCACCAAATTGACCAAAACACTAAACAAAACGATAACCATATCACTCTTCCAAAATAAGAAAACCATTTGCATCTTGCTGTGTATGTCTATATCTTTTCTTATTTAGAAAGATGCATAAGTAGCAAAGATGCTAAATAAGATATACCACGTCTAACAGGATAACCAAAATCAGATCTAGAAAACAACTCAGAACAGGCACCTTGCAAGATCTAGGTATATGGGTTCTGTCCAATTTGCACAATCCAGCCCAAGCTTCTGAAATGCTGATGAATCACAAGAGAATCAGAATGCATGCAATATTCAGTAAACCTTTCTCAACATTAGTAACATTCATTTAAATAATTAAATGTGCTATATGATTATTAGGTCACACACTTTGTGTTGAGTTCCAATACTTTGAAACAATCATAAAACGAGGGCTTAAAGAGGACATTAGAAATAGGACAAGTTGGGGTTTGCAAAGTGAATGTTATGTTATCATCAAGTGACACTTCAACCGAAGGGACATTCTATAAGACAGCAGTAAGACCTGCATTGCAAAATGGAGCTGAATGTTGGGCAAGAAAGAAACAACAAGAACACGGTGCATTTGACCAAGATGGATGTAAGGAATCAGAAGAAAAGAAAGAATTACGACCAAGTCATACAAGGAAATTTGCAGGTGGCTTCTATGTAAAAAAAAAAAACTAAAGAATGTTGTTTCAGATGGTATACGTGTCTACTTAGAAGACCGGAAGCATCTCCGATACACATAAGTGCTATAATACAAGGCTTTAAGGGAAAGGAAAGGCCAATTAAGGCTTGAAAGAAGTATCAGAAGAGACACATGAAGTGAGGTAACAGAGAACCTAAGCCCTAAGAAAGGATTATCAGAAAATAAAACTCATAAAGCTGACACTGGAATCTGGATAGATGAAATAAGGTTTTGATTATAATAATGGTGATGTGACCTCTATTTCATGATCAGTTAAACACTGCAGAAAAGAAAAGGAAAAACGAGAAAAAAGAATAAAACTGTACCTACCTGAATTAAAAGCTTGGCAATTTCCCAACCTATATATATCCACAAGGACCCTGAAGGAAAGGACAAGTATGCAGCATATGAGTACACAAAAGGTAACATGTATGACATTTTGTTATCACATACAATACAACTAGATTTTTAGAACAAGGCCTCAATTCTCAACATTATCCAAGACAAAGCTACTGCCAGTGCAAGATGAACTGGTCAGAATCCCAAAAGGTTACCAATGTATCAATATATCACAAACATGAAATGTGGATCCAATCTAACTTCATCTGGAAGTTAAAGTGGGGCGAGTTCTAATTGTGCAGAGTGACGAACTCAAGAAAGAAAAATGACAGACAGGTGGCACCCAACGACGAATGGAGCCTTCACACATTCACCATGGATGCCAGCATTGGGAGTCATCAAAATTTGCACCCCAAAGAGTCTTCACCATTGGCAACCTTAGGAGTCTTCACCTGGGGGAAAACACTTGCCCACAATAATGAAATGGAAAGAGAATTTCCATTAAATAGCACATGAGAGATTACAAGATATTTATAGAAGACAGCATGGAAATCTTACCTATTTGGGATTTAGATAGGATTTGTTTCCCTTTCATCAAATTGATTGCATGCCAATCTCTTTATTCTTGATGGGATTTTCTTTCCTCTCTTATGTAAATCAATTACATTAATTAGTTACATGTCAATCAATAAATTATCTTTAATTGATTACACATCAATCAATCATCTTTAACTGATTACACATCAATCAATTATTTTCCTGGAGTTAGGATATCTTATCTATATCTAGGAAACTTTATTGGAAGATTACATGCTTAGACAGTAGGTAT
Source organism: Litsea cubeba (assembly GCA_012931725.1). Lineage (NCBI taxonomy): Eukaryota > Viridiplantae > Streptophyta > Magnoliopsida > Laurales > Lauraceae > Litsea > Litsea cubeba. The sequence continues at coordinate 34,412,777 of CM022951.1, forward strand.
AGTAGGGTCATGGGCTGATTGTCCATAGGTCAGGCCCAATGGATCAATTATCTAGAGGTGCGCACCAATGGGCTGGCCCGCTATGGGTTGGGCCCGATGGGCTCGTTGGCAGTGGACCTATTTTTTAGCCTCCTTTTATAAGCCTTGAGGCCATGGCTACATCACAAACTCATCAATGAGATGAAATCCTATAAGGACCCGAACCCAAAAACGCCATATTTAATATTATTTTATTAATATTATAATTATTGTGTATTTGTTTGCATCCAGAATGACTGTTTTCATGCATACATGTCATCATACAGTCATGGCATGTATTTTGAGAAATCATGTGCACGTAATGCCATCAAGGATCAAAATAGCAATTGTGGCAGCAAGCCTAGCAGCCAGTGGCCAAAACGCTACATACTGGGCGATACGTAGCAGAATAATGGTGTGAGTTTTTTAAGTGGTCAAAAAAACTCAAATCTTGTGCAGCAACCAATCTTTTTTTTTTTTTTTAGTGATGGCCTATGACCGGGTTCCTAGGGAGATTCTTTCGAAAGTTCTGGAAAAGAAAAGAGTGTGTCGCATATATTGAGGCGATAAAGGATATGTACGATAGAGTCGTGACATCTATAAGGACGACTGGCGGCGAAACTAAGGAGTTTTCTATCACGATTGGTCTACACCAAGGCTCAGCGTTACATCCGTACTTGTTTGCCCTAGTTATGGATGAAATTACAAGACATATCCAGGATGAAGTGCCGTGGTGTATGCTATTTGCAAATGACATTGTTTTAGTGGATGAGACGAGAAAGGAGTGAATGCTAAACTAGAATTGTGGCGGAAAACATTAGAGACAAAAGGGTTTAGGCTAAGTCGATGTAAAACGGAATATATGGAATGCAAGTTTAGTCAAAGTAGGACACCTGGTAACATAGAAGTAAGTTTAGGCACACAAAAGATTGTAAAGAAAGAAAACTTTAGGTACCTTGGATCTATGGTGCAACAGGATGGAGGGATTGATACTGATGTAAGTCACCGGATTCAGGCTGGGTGGACCAAATGGAGGAGTGCTTCGGGGGTCTTGTGTGATCGGAAAGTCCCCCTCAAGGTTAAAGGAAAGTATTATAAGGTGGCGGTACGACCAGCGTTGTTATATGGATCAGAGTGTTGGGCAGTAAAGCATAATCATGTCAAGAAGATAGAAGTTGCGGAGATGAGAATGCTAAGATGGATGTGCGGGATCACAAGGAGAGATAGGATTAGGAATGAGGAGATTAGGAGCAAAGTAGGAATAGCACTGATTGGAGATAAAATGAGAGAAAATTGACTGAGATGATTCGGCCATGTTAGAAGGCGTCCAACGTAGGCACCTGTTAAAAGGTGTGAAAGCATGGGATTGGCAGGAATAGGAGAGGGAGAGGGGAGACTCAAGAGAAGTTGAAAAGAAACTATTAAACATGACCTTGCCTACATGGATCTAACAGAGAACATGGCCCTAAACAGATTTGATTGGCGTCGTCAAATCCATATAGCCGACCCCACCTAGTGGGAAAATGCTTGGTTTGGTTTGGTTTGGTTTGGAACCATATAAGGGTATTGACCACTTTTGGAAATGACATTGAGGAAAAGAAATTGGAAAAACAGTGCATTAAATTAAAACTGCTTGGCTCTACTAGGTTTTAGACCGTAGGCCGCTATTTTCAAAATAGCGTAGCAGCCTCAACCACGACGGCCAATAATGTGGCCACTACATAGCTATTTTGAACCATGAATGCCATAATAAACAGTGGCAAATTGATGCGGAGTTGATTTTACGAAAGGTTGGAAGAGGAATTTACCGCATGGGCGACAGTCATGGGCTCTATTGACCAAGACGTGCAGTCCTTATTCACTCTTGATTAGATTGTGTTTGGAGACTCTTCCTCCCTATTTAACTGCAATCAAATCTTCTTTATTGGCAAGGCTTTATGCTTAAGAGAAAATTAAGGGTTTTAGCTTTATCAGTTACTATATATGGATAGAAATTGATGAAGCAACAAGACACCAATGGAAGGCTTTCTATATGTCGCTGATCTTTGATGATTTGCTACCTTAATGATTCGGGTGGACAAGAGAGACTCTTTAAGGAAGAATCTGTAATATCCCATGTTTTTATGTACTTTATTTTACTTTATTTATTTGAGGTTTGTATGTAGGGGTGATTAATTTATTTGGTATATTAATATTATTGGGATGGGCTAGTGGGCCCTGAGTTTAATTAAAATTATGTTTGGTCAGAAAGGACTCATTCAATCAGTCCACATGAGTTAACTTTTAGTGCTAGGACCCACATAAATTAATAAGGAGTTTCAGTCTAAAGAATGAGGGACCCACATCTTTGTAATTAAAGGAGAATTGGGATGTGTGCAAGTCCCAAATGGGACAAAGAGAATTGCGCAACTCCCCGAAGCCAAGACGGGTTTGGCATAGCATGGGGAGGTCCCCACTAATATCACACAACATTTGCTTAAGGGGTCTCTCTCTCATAACCCTATTTTCTTAGTCCTTCTCTTTTGTCAACTTCTTCCTCTTGGAATACAAACCCTAATCTTAGTTCGTTTGGAAATCAAGGGAGAAAGAAGGAGAAACGAGGAAACTCTTGGGATTTATGACCTTCCGTCTGCCCCAAGTGTTCAAGGAAACCAGGGTTTACACAAGGTGAGTGGGATTTTGAATATGGTTGGATTATTGTATTAGATCTAAGCAATTTTTGTGTTGAGTCTCTTTTGGAAAGAGTAACTCAGAGAAAATCTTGCCGATGGCTAATTTCCCCTTTTGTTGAACCCTAGATCAAGAGATCTAGTGCTGGCCGAACCCAGTTCCGTGTCTTGGTGCTGGCTGAAACCCTAGATCTGATGATCTAGGGCTGGTCATGTCACGAATAAGCCAGAAGAATCATAACACATAAACAAGACTGAATGGAATTGGATTCGATGCCCTCCTTAAGGATTCACCACTGTATTTATAGATCAGAGATGCCTAATTTGGGCTACAATTACAATCTATCAAATCTCCTATTCCCCCCCCCCCCCCCCCCCCTCAAATTGATGTTGTGGAATCAGTAAGCATCAATTTGCTGGATAAGAATTGATGACGTGGGCGAGGAAGTCACTTCGTGAAGATGTCCGCAATTTGGAGGCCAGAGGAAATGAACGGTAGGGAAATGATGTCCCATAGATATCATCACGAATGAATGACAATCAACTTCAATGTGCTTGGTCCGTTCATGCAAGACTGGATTTTATGTAATACGAATAGCACTAGTGTTGTCAGCATGGAGAGGCATAGGTGAGCTTTGTGGAAAACCGAGATCGTAGAGTAGCCCGTGAAGCCAAAGTATTTCGGAACAGGCAGCAGACAAGGCGCAATATTCGACTTCTGTGGAAGATCTTGAAACCTTATATTGTTTCTTACATTTCCAGGATATCAACGCATCGCCAAGATACATACACCACCCAGTTGTGGACCGACGGGTGTCAGTACAACCCACCCAATCAGCATCGGAGAAAGTAATGAGATTTAATGGGGAGCCTGCAAGGAAGAATAGACCACGAGTGGTCGTACCAAGAAGGTAACGAATAATTCGTCGGACAGCCGTCAAATGAAGATGCCTTGGTTGAGTCATAAACTGGCTGACAAGGTTAACAGCAAAGGAAATGTCGGGGAGGGTATGAGTTAAGTAGATCAAGCTACCAACCAATTGCCGATAGAGCGTGGCATCGGGAAGAAAATCCCCACTATCCTTTGAGAGCTTCAAATTCACTTCAAGAGGAGTATCAACTGGAGTTGAGTGCTGGAGTCTTGTTAGTTCAATTAGGTCTAAAGCATATTTGTGTTGGAGCAAGATGATTCCTTTTTCTGTTTGATGAACTTCAAGACCTAAGAAGTAGGTTAAGCGACCCGAGTCTTTCCTATGGAATGATTGATGCAAATTGAAGCTTATATATCATTGCGGAATCAGTTCCGATAATACTAATGTCATCAACATAAACAAGAAAGATAGTGATACCGCTTGGAGACTTATGTAAAAACAACGATGGATCATACGGACTTTGTTGGAAATCTAACATAAGCAAGGCGTCTCGAAATTTCTCAAACCAAGCGCGAGGAGCCTGTTTAAGGCCATGAGGGAACGCCTGAGTTTCGCCACATCTAAACTACAGGAAGGGGAATACCCGTTAGGAAGGCACATATAAACCTCTTCTTTAAGATCACCATGAAGAAAGGCATTCTTTACATCTAATTGAAGAATGGGGTAAGCTTGAGATGTTGCAGTGGCAATAATCATCCGGACGGAAGTCATCTTTGCAACTAGAGCAAATGTTTCATCATAGTCGATGCCATATTCTTGGCGATTACCAAGAGTGACCAGGCGAGCCTTGTATCAGTCTAGCAAACCATCAGATTTCAGTTTGACCGAATAAACCAATTTACACCCAATAGGTCGAACTGTAGGTGGGCAGGTAACCACATCCCATGTATGATTAGTCTGTAGAGTTTCTAATTCCTCGGACATAGCTTTCCGCCAACATTCATGTTTCACAGCTTGAGAATAGGAAGTGGGAATGTTAACAGAAGCTAGAGTGGCAAGAAAAGACAAAT